>JAKRZM010001171.1:114233-126740 GCA_036379175.1 Heliconius cydno galanthus | reverse complement strand
AAATTGTATACTAATAAATATAAGGAGACGATTGAGAATACATATAATACTAGGAGGGTCGGGAAAAAAAGAATTTTTTGAGCCAACTGCGGAAAATTATTTTGGAAAGAGAACAACAAGGTGCATGGTACCCAAAATCTTTAATAATATAAATAACCTCACATTGAATAAAAACGTTGCTAAACCAATTTTAAAGATAAAACTTAAAGATTTCTATCTCAAAGAATCAGACAAAGGCATAGATTATTAATTTATTTTAATTTATTTTTTGTTTTTTTTGTTTGTATTACATATGGAATATATAGTACAGGAATAGACGTAATATAGAATATATAGTACAAAGATAGATATAACATAGAATAGATATAGTATAGGAATTGATATAATATATAAGATTTGTTAAGTTTATTAATGTTATTTATCTTTTATTTTATTTTTTGTGTTATGTATGTATGGTTAAATTATAAGGGTTGGTATAGTAGTTTAGATTAATGTAGTAAAGTAAAGAGCGCTTCTTGCCTACAAACTCACGAGTTTGGCAAGAGATTTTTTATATATTAAGATTGTAAAAAATAAATAAATAAATAAAATAAAAAAAAATGTGACTGTGAACGTAACAAGTTGTGGGTTCGATTCCTATTGTTGCCATTCAATACGAAATGCCTCCAGGATCCGGTGAAAAGTAAAGAGCAAAGCGAAGTCTAAATACTATGCTCCCTCTGCCCATACTACATACGGACATAGCATTCACAAATAAACTTTATAAATCTCACCTTATTGTATAAAATGTTCGAGAGTTCCTTTACACTATGAGATTCAGGATATAAACCTGACATTCCCGTTATGAACACTTTTTCTCCAGTTCTCTCACATCTATTTTTCTGATCCATTTCTTCATGCTTCATATAAGTACTCGTTATAGGAGCCATTTTCTATAAAGCGAAATTAAATCTAATTAATATTATTTTGCAGAAAAACCTAGATTTGTTTATAGAATGAGGACTATGAAAAATATATATATAAAAGTAATAATTACGCTGGGTAAGGATATATGTACATACCTTTTAAAAAAAACTTATACTGAAAAAGGATTCTGTTACAACCACTTTCGTCCACAACAGGAATTCTTCTAAATCTATAAATTCACTGCAAGCCCTATAAATAAAATAATAGTACTCTCATTTGAATTTTGACTATAAATTTAATTTAACCTTTACTCTTAAGCTATTAAAATTTAAAATATCAATAGTTTACGTATATTTGAATATATTATGATAATGGAAATTTGTTAAGTTCAAACACCGTAGATGTCACATATAATTTCTTCCAGACAAAACAATATTTTACAACTTCAGTAAGTACTAGCGACATGGTCGCGGCTTCGCCCGCTTTAATTACGGGATAACTTATTTAGTACTGTTTTGCATTCGTGTTCTAATGTGTGATTGTAGCACCTTTATATATATGATTTTAATGTGAATTTTATATTTTATTTTTGTTTTTATAATAAAATACACAACTTATGTTGATATTAATAGTACCTACTTTGAGCCTTACCATACATCGATTCAGTATTCTTTGTGGTTTTTCGAATTTAATACAGATTATGTTACACCCCGGAATTATCATATCGGAAAATAGAAATTTTAGAATTGGTTGCATATAGATGAATCATCATGTTTTCAATTCAAATAATTGGTTAAATAATTGCATACATTGATCACCGCTCTGTAAGAAGGGTGTGAAAATAATTGTCTGAGTCTCAACGCGAATAAGACAATATACAGGGTGGAAGAGGCAGCGCTACTTTTACTGAAACTGCATATAGGGTATAATATTTCAAACCCAGAGCTAAAAAAATTAATCAAGGTACCTCAACAGTTTAGACGTAGGATTTTTTTTCATTTCACGATTATTATCCATACCTGTATTTCGTGTGACGCACACATACATGTGTGACGTTGCCGCTTTGACAGGTAAGTGTGTGCGTGTTTATGTTATACTTTACAAATGGCGTTTTATTTTAAAACGGTAATTTTATTATTTATTTTGTTTGAAAAAATAACTTTTTCATTTTTGGGAATAATTTTTTTTCTGAATTATATTAGGTTTTTATAGAGTAGTTAAAATTGCGGTTTCATTTAAAGTGGTAATGACAATTCCAACCAGTATATAAAATTTGAAAAGTTAAAATAGATTGAAGTGGTTTATTTGTGAAGTATGTTTAAGTAAGTGAACATGTCAGTTTATTAGAATTCGTAGTAGAAGACGTTCGTAATACACCACCACCAGCTTTACGACGGACTATATAGTTCCTAAAGTATTTCAAAGTCCATTATAGAACTTGGCGAGGATTATGTCAGAAACCTAAAAAAAAACATTGATAATATTGTCTTTTACTACAGCGAAGAAATGGAAATAGTTTAATTTGTGTAGAAATTGAACCCACAACCTTCACGTTCACAGTCAGACTCGATAACCTCAAATTATTTTAAGTAAACAATAACTATTAAAAAAATATAAGAATCAGTTTTTTTTAACAGCGTCACACTGTATCCCGCCCACAGCAGGGTAGGCAGAGGGAACCTAGTGTTAAGACACTCCGGTCCCCACAATAAGTTGCATCCAAAAATTACATAATAGATGTAGGTACACTAAATACAGCTACATTAAAACAAAAGCTCATTGTAAAGGAAATGTATTCAAGTAATTATAATAACATAGTCTACAGTATAAATATACAATTATAATATTTTTTTGTAATACAGCGGTTTCTCACCCATTATATGTATGTATATATTTATTTTTGCCGTGACTTTGCTTGGCATTAAGGTAACATTTTTTTTCTTTTTTATTTGGTTGTTTTGTCGGAAGTCATTGCCTCAAATTACCATACATCATACTTACATAGTTAAATTAATTCAAGATGGCTCTTTGTCTTTGACATTTGGCAGAAATAAGATTAGATGAAGTTAGTCTTAACACTTACTTCAGATTTCTTAGCTATAAATTATATTATTTTTTTATTTTTGTATTTCATGTACAAATATAAATTACATTTAACAGATTTTTGTTTCGATGCAAGGAGTACCATTTAGCCACAATGGCCATCTATATTTCTAACCTAACCGAGCTTGCACTTAAAAACGATCTAATCTGTAGATTTCATTTTAGTAAGAGTAATATTTTTAAAGAAATATAAATTTCGTCAAAACTCTGAAAAAAAAAACATTTGATTTACATCTTTCTATAGATGCATTTATTTAATTTAAAATACAATTTGTTCATATTCAACTTAGTGACCCCTGATTTGTTTACGTCGACAACGTCGAAATAGTTCAAATAGGGTTGACCCTACGTTACGTTACTTAAACGTTATTTCAATTAATAACGTCCATATAACCAGAAACTAATGATAATGATATTTATGTTAGTAATAGTAAATAGCATTTAGAGCTAAATATGTGCTGTATTACATTGTCTACATTAGTATTTTAATGTTCGAATTCGTACTTTTTCTGATTTCTTCATCTTTACGTTCTATTGTATGATTCCTACGTGTCATGGGACGAAATGATGTCTTTTTTTTATTTAGAAGGGTTATTTTGAAATAAGAAAACGAAAAAAATATATATTTATAACAATAAAATTTGAGTTGCTATTTACTCGACGAGATGTATCGGACACAATAAAAGAAAATCCAATTCAGCTTGCCAATACCACCATGAAATTTTATGAAAATTTGATTATACCAAAGAGAATATCAAAGACTTTGTCCTGGTAGAAACTTTATAACTGTACCATATTTTCCATTCAGATCAGCTCAGCAGCAACAGGATCAGCAAGTTAACCTCAGCAGGAACGGCGTCAACCTGTTTTAGTACGATTAGAACTCTACGTCTGTACCTTAGATACATTTTTTTTTGCTTCCATCTTATTCTTCACATATTGCATTATTTCCGACAAAATATTACAATGTTGCAAGAAATAATAAATAGTTCTTCAATTATTATTAACAATTAATATGAACGCATTACTGGATAGTTGAACAATGTCATATATATACATGTAGGAGATATGATATCCGTTCTAATCTTCGATATATACAGGGTGGAATTGTCAGCACCACTTTAAATTAAACTACAGTTTTAACTACTCTATAAAAGCCTGATATAATTCAGAAAAATAATAATTCCCAAAAATGAAAAAGTTATTTTTCAAACAAAATAAATAATAAAATTATCGTTTTAAAATAAAACGCCATTTGTAAAGTATAACATAAACACGCACACACTTACCTGTCAAATCGGCAACGTCGCACACGTATGTGTGCGTCACACAAAATACAAGTATGGATAAAAATCGTGAAATGAACAAAAATCCTACGTCCAAAACTGTTGAGGTACCTTGATTAATTTCTTTAGTTCTGGGTTTGAAATATTTTACCCTATATGCAGTTTCAGTAGAAGGAGCGCTGCCTCTTCTACCCTGTATATAAAAATAAAACAAGCTACTTTGAATATTCACATTTAATGGCTGAAGCGGCGAGCGATTCGCTAGTATACATATATTTCAGACATAATTTGGTTTAACTTAAAATAGAAGATTTATATAAGGTTTTTAGATAAGAAACTAAGAGGTAGGTATTATAGCTGTATTTCATAACCAGAAACATAACAATGTAAACAAGACGTTAAGTTTTCTATGTAGGATCAGTAGTCTTCGGAAGTATTAGGGGCGTTAGCGTTGGTCATAAATGTATCTGCATTTAAAATGTAAGTTTCACAAAGATTCTTACAATTAAAAGCTTCTAAAATATCATCACCGAGGTGACGATTAACAATAGCACTGCACTGCAGGTTCTGTGCAGCATATGTGAAAGGCGAGTCCAATTGATATTCTATGACTTTTTGTAGGGAGTGTTTTTGTAAAGCAGAGACATTGCTCTCGTTGTACTGATTATGAGCTGATAAAGGTTTCAAAGATATAAGCTGTGACCGAAGTTGCCGTGGCTCCTCATTGTATCTTCGAGCTTGTACGATTCGTCCATACGCTGCATTAATAAGCTCCTTAACGTATTGATTAGAATGCATGATTTGACCACTCATTAAGTGGACGCTCAAGGACACTTTTTCCTCCCATGACAGATTTTTTTGGAGAACGTTGTTTAAATCTTCTGTGATTTCTGAACAGACCAAACTAAACATATGACGCAGAATAGCATCTTGCAATTCTTCTTCTGTTTTAAAGTCTTTAAGTTTTTCTTCAAAGACTGCTTGAATGTCACTTGGAGCACCACCGATGCAGAAAACAGTGCCAGTAATACCTGAAGTAAATATAAGATTAATTACATTAATAATAGTTTTGTACAAAGGAGTTAATTATAAGATTTTATATACAAAAGAAATGGCAGATAACGAAGTAATAAACTTTTGCACAAACTTAGTTTTACGTATATATTTTTAAAGTTAATGTAAATTTTTATAGAAATAGAAAATAAACAATACATTGATGTAATATTTTTAATGACGTGGCTGTGTAAATGTTATATTAAAATGTCTATACCCTGATCTTCCAAGATTGCTGCCAATTCTAGAGCAACTAAAACACCAGTTTCGTATCCCAGTAAATAGAACCCATTCTTTAATTTCGCCTTCTTTACGAGAACCTGCAAACACAAAATAAATTAAATTCAAAAAAGTTAAATTTGCCATCATTATATGTATATTATATACATCAAACCTTTGCATATCTATCTGCCATTTCCTGAATAGTTTCATTAGGATTATCAAGGCCGGGTTGCAGCACGAGAGCAGGTAGTTTGAGACGCTCGCATAAAATTTGGAAACGCAAATGAACACCTTCTACTCCTGGCACCACGCATAAGCATGTTTGGTTGACATCAAACTCGTCGTCACGCTAAAATATAAAATGTAATTTTATGCAGAAAATGTACAAAGGAGGTAACGAGTATGTAACTTATAGATCTAAGAAACGAGGTTTATTATAAAAAGCTAAATAACAACTAATTTCTGCTTTGTTTGGACAAGGTAATGTTTGCCGGGATACTTACCATTGCTGAACTAATTACTAGTGTTTGTAAAAACACCATTTCTGTCGTGGAAAGAAGTTCGTCATTATCAACATGTGATAAAAATGTCGCCAAGCCGTCAGTTTCTTTATGTGTTATTTTTGATATCACCTGGTTATCTAATGCATGTAGTCTGTTAAAATAAATAATAAAAAGAGTCTTAGTATATGTAATTGATTAAGACATAGTGTTTTTGTTTTTATTATTAAAACATAATACATACGTTTGAACAGTTCCTGATGATAAATTACTTTCGTCTAAATTTATATGATGTGTATCTTTCAAGTAAACTCGAAATATATCTAATTTTGTAGAATCGTGGCATAAATCTCTGATATTAGTGTCTTCTGGTATATCATCTGAGATATTGATTCCTACAAATATGTGACATAAATAAACAATCAATCAAAAGATATAAAATGCAATTAATAGTAACGTGACGAAATACCTGCTATTCTAGCAAACTCTTGCACCAAAGAAACTTGAGAAGATTCATGCAAAGAATGTACTAATACAGTATGTTCTTTAAGGCATAATGCTTTCTCAATGGCGTCAATGGCATTTATAGGCGAAATGGCATCATCATTTTCTCTATTATGGTCCTGCAAAATATATGCAAGTGCGTAAAATTTAAATTTCGACAGCAGTAGTAAAAATATTTTCATTTTATTTTTTTTATTTTATTTATTTACGACCTTTACATAATTTTACCTTTTGAGTGAATTTTAAAGCGGGCAAACTGATCCAGGTGAGCTTATGGCTATTTATTGTAGACACGATTTGATCACTGGATTTATTATCACCAATGTTAATAACAGCAAAATATCTACAATAATAAAAAAATATTTACGCACTGATAAGATTTAATGTAAAATAAAATATATGACGATGATAACTAGAAATGGTACTTACTTTAAAATTGAACCTAATTTTAATGACAATGAATTGACTTGCTCTAGCATTTTCTTGCTATTTTCACCTATTGTGTTACCAGAAAAAATATAATATACTCCTTCAACACTCGGTAGTAATTTGGTATTATCCAAGACGTTTATTATATTTTGATTAAAGGCATTCTCTGAAAGTGATTCCACGTATACTCCTTGCTTTGCCCACATTCTATAAAACAAAATGAAGAGTTTATAATTATGTTACATTTAATAAAATATTCTTTTATATAAACTTGGATAATGTCATCTACCTTAATTTCATTGATAAACAATTGGATGTATTTGAAGAAATGAGTATAATTTTTTTAGCACCTCGGCTTACTAATCTGTCAATTAATTTCAATCCCAGTAATTCATTTTCTGATACAACTAATTGTGCCAATTTCGGAGAACAATTTATTCTGAAATAAAAAGGAGTAGCCAAGTTTTTAAATAAATAATTGTTTAAGAGGCCTTTTAATATACAGGATGAAAGAGGCAGCGCTCCTTTTACTGAAACTGCATATAGGGTAAAATATTTCAAACCCAGAATTTAAAAAAATAATCAAGGTACCTCAACAGTTTGGACGTAGGATTTTTTTCTCATTTCACAATTTTTATCCATACCTGTATTTCCTGTGACGCACACATAAGTGCCGACGTTGCCGCTTTGACAGGTAAGTGTGTCCGTGCCTATGTTATACTTTACAAATGGCGTTTTATTTTAAAACGATAATTTTATTATTTATTTTGTTTGATAAAATAACCGTTTCATTTTTCGGAATTATTATTTTTCTGAATTATATTAGGCTTTTATAGAGTAGTTAAAACTGTGGTTTCATTTAAAGTGGTGCTGACAATTCCACTCTTTATACGTAATGTACCTGGTCTGAATGTAAGGAAGATCTTCATTTATGCTCAGTAGCACACGTCCACGATGTCGGCTGCTGGCTTGAAGAGAGAATGCGCGAGGTGCATCTAATGCTGAATATGTGATATGTGTCAGAGGACGAATGTATCCACGAGCAATACCCTCGCTCAGCATTAGTTGCAGATTCTACAAAATTTCAAATCATATATAACATTTATTTTATGAACGTTTTCAGATGATTATGATGATGCATGTTTAATGAAACAAAGCCGATGTATTTTTTTTCAAAAATGTATTCATGAGGATATGACAGTTGGTTAAAATAATATGTGTAATTCATTTGAATAGATTATTAAATTCAATGAAACGATCTACATATACATTATACATACATATATTGCTTGCTTAACTCGCTTTGCAACATATTTCTTAACAATAATAATTAAAAGTAAAAATAGATCACAGTAACATTTACCTGTAGTTCATCAGATCTTGGATTTTCTAGCATTGAACCAAAATTAAGAGAAGTGTAAGATATTCCTTTTAAGAAATTTTTCATTCCTAAGTTATACTTTTCCTTGTGCAGCAACAGAGATGTGTCAACTACTGTTCCATATATAGCACAGCAATTAAAAGAAGTCTAAAAAAATATTAAATTAAAACATGCATATTATTTGTTGAGATTATTTTTTGCGCGCATATAGTATTTAGATATTGTTCTTAATGACTTAAACAACAACATTTCAGACCACGCTTTTTCAGGTAAAAATAGTGGAAGCAATCTCTATCATTTGCATTTGTCTTTGCATCGATGTATAAATCAACCTGTATATACATAAATACTGACTATTAATGATACAAATTAATAATACTGATTTACTGAAAGATTTAGCAAAACCATCTTTAAATCACATATTTGAGCGTTAATCATTATTTAGAAATTTGAAACTGAAAGAAAGTAAGTAAGTAGTTAAAAGTAAGATTACGGAATACATCAAAATTAAAAAGATATATGAATTCAGATAATAAAAAGAACTTTATATATTATAGCTTACATTTTTAAGCTCTCCTTTTACACATGATACTATTAAATTACAACCTAAACCCTTGGTAGCATTTAAGACCATATCACCAAAGCTAATGTCACGTGAATTTCCGATATTATTTTCTGAAATGGAAATTTATTGTTAATGCATATACATGAATAAACGTCATTGTTATTCATAATGTTTAGCAACATTCAATAATACCTTTTAGTTCTGGGAAAAGTCTTCGTAAGAATCTTTTTTTCTTATTATCGTTAACTGTAGTAAAAACTTCACAATCGAATGCCAAAGCGATCGATATAACAGCCTGACCCAGAGCTCCTGCACCACCATGAACCAAAACTTGGATTCCTGGCTTCAATTTTCCCTTAATACACTGAATATACATAAAATATGTTAAATATTTTAAACAAATTCAAAAAAATATACTTAATAAATGATATTACCAAGCTATAAAGGGCAAGACAGTATGCCAATGGAACGGTAGCAGCATCTTCCATACTCCAATGTGCTGGTACTGGCCATAGAAGTTCTGGTTGCACATTTACGTGTGTACGAATTGATTCGGATGTTGCAATTCCCATTACGCGAGCCCCACTATCAAATTAAGAAATAAAAATGAAAAAATCTATTGATCGTAACTTATATCGTTTGATTTTTAATTATTATTATCTTCACGCTGCATCCCGCACACAGCAGGGTAGGCAGAGGGAACCTAGTGTTAAGATACTCAGTTCCCCAGTTTTTGCCAAATTCTGGAGAAATTGCGTGTTGAGTGGCGGAACTCAACGCTACCCTTTGCCTCGACACCAGAGGGAAGAAATCAATATTAAATAAGTAAAATAAATTTTGTTTACCCTTTGGTTGTTCCGCTGAAATCAAAAATTTGAATATCTTCTTTATTAAACGCAGTAGTTCCTATTTTCTTTTGGACTTCTATGTCGTTTACTCCAGCATAATGCACCTATAATATTTATTAAAAAAAAATTGATTTCCACTGTTTCGGATTCTTTTAGCCTCCGAGGTAAACCCGGAAACCCTTTTTATAAGGGTGACGTGTCTGTGTATATTTGTATCTCTATTTCTGCATATATACGTAGCTTCTCAGTAGATGAACCAATTTTGATCTAGTTTTATTAACTGAAAGGTAATTTAATCGACCTTATTCTTTATAAGGTAATTTAATCGACCTTATTCTTTATAAGGTCGATTAAATTACCTTTCATTTCTTTCATTACCAAGAAAAAAGAATATGTTCAGCCGTTTGAAGATCATCAGCTTTATATGAGCAACTTTCACGTCACTTTAACAATATTTTCTACAAAAAGTAACTTTGCTACTGAATTATTATCTAGAATCTAATTTAAATTTATAGGCGAATTTAGTATCTACAGAGATTTTATAATTTTATCGTCTTAGAATGTAAATAGAAGATGATGTCGGGGTTTTTCAGATTTTTCATTTGATAATATCATAATTATTTCGTAACATTTAGTTAGGTACCTTAACATTTATGCCTTTGGAATCTGACTCTGAGGCTTCTGTCCAATGCAGAGAGTTCAAATCCCCTATTCGTTCAATTTCAAGTTCCAATTCTCGACCTTTAACAAGGGTTTCTTGTATTGGCAAGTAATATTCACCACCCCATTGGCCCTGAAACAAATGAGTAAATTGATAATATAACATTAAATTCGTATCGCAATAAGAGTGACTGTATATGAATTACAGTTGAGGGCTCGATACCTATTCGCCCGTTAATTTTCCTATAAATTATTTTTTATTCCCCGCTCAAATAAGACAAAATGCAGTGTTCCATCACTCGTTACGCGATGTCTGCACACTTCAGGTCTCCAACATCAGGTTCTCTTTGCCTACCGTTCTATAAGCAGGATGAAAATAAACAAGACGGTTCAAGTGAAGTAAATATTTGATTATCCATATAATGTAAGGGGCGTGCCCACTGTTCTCTACGTTCATGAACCCCCTATTCATTTTTCTATAATGAAAATAAATATTAACAACGATTGTAATATCATACATTTTATACTACTTACATTTTTAAGGATATTCACGTCCAAATCAGTAAAAGGTTGATCCAGAAATTGATCATTCGATAATTTGCCATTGATCATAATTAAAGTAATCTTACGGCCTTCTTCGGTTTTCCATTTCTTCACTATAGATTGTAAACCAGCTAATGGTGGGTACGAAGTCAGCAAGATAAGACGTTGATTTAAGGGTATTGCCGATTTTCTTGAAGTCAGTAAGGCAAGATCTGATTCTGTTTTAACTGTGACAGCACTGGTACCTAAATTTGAAACAACGGGACGCCATATCACAAGTTCTAAAACTGTTGACTTAATGGTATGTGCACAAATACTTTTATATGGTATTGATGGTCGGTCATTCAGAATTTCTGATCTATATTTTTCGTAACTGACTACAAATGTTTGACATTTCAGATTTTGGTGAAGTAACTGGCACATCTGTAAAAATAAATTTATATAATAACAAAACTAAATGTAAATTTAAGTTTATTGTATGTTGATGTGTGTTTCTTTATAAATGTTCATTTATAAACCGTTCATTTCATGGGGAAAAGTTGAAAATGAAGTTATACAAGGTGTTTTCCTTGCATATGGAATAAAAAAAAAACGTGAAAACAAAAAATAATAAAAATGATACTTACATTATTGTCAGTTGATAAATTTGTCACTAAAACTAAATCGAATTCATTCGATAATACATCTTTCCGTAAGACATTATCTCTATTGACCCTCAAAAATGTTACTTGTACTCCTGGTATTTCAGAAATAATTTCATTAATTTCTAAAAAGTCACATTTACTGTTTACAGATATTTCTAAGACATTTAGTTGTCGCTTGTTTAAGTTCTGTGCAACAATTTGTATATAAGATGAAAGTGCCGACGTTTTCTACAATAAAAAATGTGTTTTTTACATTACATATGAGGAATGATAAGAGGATAAATAGTAAGGATTAATAAAATATCAATAACAGCAAAGTTAATTGTATGCTTACATCTATGTAGTTTGTGGAGTAATGTGGAACAAATCGTAGAGCTTTAAATCCGATATTTTTATTGATGGACGGTAAATCGTTGAACCTTAAATGATTTATTATAATACCACCGCATCTAAAATATTGACATTTTTATAAAATTTACATAAATAAAAAACTTAAAATAAATAAATAATAAATTTTCAATTTTATTATATTTTAATATCCTGCTTTACCTGGTATAATCTTGGATTTCATATATTTTAGCTGGGACTACGTTTACGTCGTCTACCTTGTTATTGTAGTAGAGAGCGTGCTCATTTACATCAATTATCATCTTTCTTATAAAATTAAGCTGAGATACTGTTTCATGAACTCTTCTCAGCATGTTTAGCTGAAGCATACCATCTATGAGAGTCACCCAATTATTATTCCATTTTAAATTTGCTTCAGATAGCGACAAATTGGCATTGTAAATACTGCAAAATTCTTTACTGAAAAATTGTTATTAAATTATTAATAGATAAATTAATGTTAATTTGCTTTTAGG
>JAKRZM010001171.1:88768-100442 GCA_036379175.1 Heliconius cydno galanthus | reverse complement strand
AGAATTCTTCCCCTAAGGGTGCAAATAAGGGGTTGAAAGTTTGTATGGAAAAATTCTTAAATCGCCACAGATTTTTATAAAATTAGAAATTTAGACTTTTAAAAATATTTAATTGAATATGTGTTTCATGGTTTTCTAGGATTCACCTCCTAAGGATGCAAATAAGGGGTTGAAAGTTTGTATGGAAAAATCTTCAAATCGCCACCGATTTTTATAAAATTTGAAATTTAGAGTCTTAAAAATATTTCATTGAACACATGTTTCATGGTTTATTAGAATTCACCCCTAAATAAGCTAGCGAAGCTGCGCGCGTCCGCTAGTTATTTATAATCTATAATAGGCATATTATAATAGAATACAGTCACTTACAATTCATTACGTATTTAAAAAAAAATCAACACTATTAAGACACTATTATAATATTAAAGAAAAAAATAAAAAATGTTTGCTGCTCCAAGTATTTAATTTTATTAAAGTTCTTCATTTCACAAATATTTAAATCCAACACCGTTGTCTATTGACATAGTGAATTAATTATTTACGAAGAAATAAAATCATGAAATTTTATTACAAAGTATAATAATATAATAGATATAACTAGTTGGTCTGTAACTGAAAATCCAGATATCCATTAGCGAGCAATTTATTTTTCAATGTAAGATTGTAGTAAGCACGCCCTTCGTTGAAAGGAAAATTTTTTGGAATATACTGTGAGTGTATTTTTAGTCTTTCGAAACGGTAGTAGCCCTGGAATAAAAGTAAATTTAATTATTATATAAAACATCTTTTCACTTTTGATTAAAAATCGTAATTAATTACGTTTTACGAAATAAATAAAAAAATCAAATCAAATCAAGTTCACCCTGTATTCCGCACACAGCAGTGTAGGCAGAGGGAACCTAGTATTAAGATACTCTGTTCCCCACTTTCTACCGACTTCTGGAGGCACTGCGTGTTGAGTGGCAGAGCTCAACGCCCCGCATTGCCTCGAGATCAGAGCGAAGTAAAAAAAGACNAAGTAAATTTAATTATTATATAAAACATCTTTTCACTTTTGATTAAAAATCGTAATTAATTACGTTTTACGAAATAAATAAAAAAATCAAATCAAATCAAGTTCACCCTGTATTCCGCACACAGCAGTGTAGGCAGAATTCAGGCACTTTCTACTGACTTCTGGAGGCACTGCGTGTTGAGTGGCAGAGCTCAACGCCGCGCTTTGCCTCGAGACCAGAGCGAAGTAAAAAAAGACTCTTACCGGTATTAGTGGACAATGGCATAACGGAGAAACTCGCTCCTTGACTGGCAGTCGATAGTAAGCTGGTAGTAGCGTAGAACTAAACATGTTATCTCTTTGGAACAAGTCGCAAGTACCGAAATGTATTTCTACAAAGCTACGTTTGTATACGTTGGAGAGAAGCTGGTAAAAATAAAAGCTGTGCTGGAAAACAGAAAAAAAGAGAAAATGTTACCATTTTTTTTCTATGTACGCGCAATCGGAGTATAGTTTTTCTTCACTCTCAGTCTTTAGCACCTTTTTCTAGATTTTGTAATTTTTAACAAAATACATTCAATGTTAGCTCATTTAAGATCTTCATTTTTTCTCGTTTAACTTTTTATAGCAGCTTTGAAGCGAAAAATCAAGAATCAGCCTTGTGCTTTTTCAGTCAGTCAGTTTTTGAGCCATTGCAAATTGTGTAGCACAACTCAACGCCACGCTTTGTCTACCGCAGTAAAGAAATTTAAAATAATAAATAATATTATAATATATAAATAATAATTAATCATTCCATCGAGTGGGGATCGAACTCAACTATCACGCATATAGAAAGACGCACTGTGCGATAACGTCCCTAGAAATTTGGGGAAAAAAATGCTATTATTATATTATATACCTACCTTATATTCGTTATTCATTGTCTTTATCAAATTAAATGTTAAGTTTACATAGTGCACAGGATCAGAGCGACTAACTCTCTGAGATTTTAAGGTTATGTTTGTGTATAGTTCAGGGCTGTAATAGAGCAAATGTGGTCGTTCCAGCCTAAAATATTGAACCTGTGGATGTTGAGAATATAAATTAAATTATAGACACATTTGTAACACAGTTTACCAGCTGGGTACGTTCGATGGCCGAAAGTCTACGTTGGAATCCCCGGGGGATGACCTAATAAATTTAATCATTCCCCTGACTCCCTCTAAAGCAGCCATTTTAGAAGCCAGGGAAGTCTTGCGATTTCTCTGGTATAGAATACCTTCCACTGTCCCTACTCCTATAGCTGTACGTGTGCTGTGCTGTGCTGTGTTGTGCTTTTACAGCAGTGTTACAGCACACGTACAGCTGTACTGTTTGAAATGAAAATATGTCACAATACTTGGGGAACCGATTTTTGTTAAGTTTATATTACATTCCAAACCTCGCATTTTAATTTTCTATTTTTCTTATTCTTGAAAAAGTATTTTATAAATAAATATCTTTAGACATTTTTAAAATTTTCTTAATTAATATTAGCATCAATTGAATCAACTGACTTGATCAATTGAAGAATGTAATAAATCATATTACCCTTTTGCAATACCCTTGACTTTTTGTGTTAAAAGTTAAGTATAAAATTATAGCACAAGGCACATAAATATAATTAAATTTAAAATGATAGGACATTGTGAAAAAAATCTTTACAAAACTATATACATAGAACAAAAATATAATATATGCACTATATTGTACTAAATAAGTTTTATATGTATGACCAAAAAACGAATTTTTGCAATAGAACATAACTGCAATTAAAGTATTATTATGTTTTGAAAATAGTGAAAAAAAAACTATTTTTCACATAATTGGCCTATTTCTATTCATCATAGATGTATATACATATATAACAAAACGGTTAAATCTTGTCGGTCAGTTTAATAATATAAAATATATACAAAAAATGTGATTTTTGCATTTTAAATGTAGATGCACAAAGTGGGGGATTCGATCCCCACTCGAGAAATAAAATATTTATTTAATTTCATATTTCCATTTCTTCGCTCTGGTGTCGAGACAGCGACAGTGGGGTCAGCGTTGAGTTCCGCCACTCAGCACGCAATGCCTTCAGTCTTCGGTCGAAAGTGGGGAACGGTGTATATCAACACTAGTAACTATTATTTATTTTATGAGTAGGAAAAATTACTGATTATGCAGGAAAATGGAAATACGAAAAAAATAGAGATGCCACTTTGTTCATCAATCCAAGATATAATTTAGGAAGTCTTTTTACTCTTTTACGTTTTCTCCTATTGTGTAACATTACCTCTTTTCCACTTTGCAATCTCTTTTGTTGTCTTTCATACACTGACATTGGCAAAGTAACTAGTGCTCAACTGGCACACTCGGAATGCAGTGAACACTGAACATTTTTTTTGTCTTCCCCCATGAAAACAGATAAGTATTACAAGTACGACGTGTCCGTGTTTGTGTGTATGTTTACTGTGGCATCGACGAGAACACTTCTTAAAAACCGCTGGAATCCGAATACACAGTGCCAAAGATACTGGAGGAAGGTCATGTGAAAATCATGAGGATCATGTATGAAGGAGGACTTACTTTTAATATAAAGTATTAAAATAAATTTGTAATGATTATAAAATAAAGTTGCGATGAATCATAAGCTATTAGAAACATCTTAATGTTTCTTACGATTCATCGCAAACAATACGTGTACATACGTAAGTCCATACTGCATCTCTGTTCGGAGATTTTTACAAATTTGAATGAGGCGTGTGCGGCGATGTCCCTTTGATAGGTTTATGTCTGCGTGGGTCGTCCCTAACAAATGGTGTTTTATTTTACAACTATAATTTTATTATTTATTTTGTTTAAAAAAAACTATTTCATTTTTAGGACTTTTTTTAATTGTAGTAGGCTTTTATGAAGTAGTTAAAGCTGTGGTTTCATTTAAAGTGGTGCTGACAAAAACACTCTGTAAAATTAAACGCGATCGTAAATCAGTTTATTAAATAATAATTCAGTAATGTAATCGGGTGAAGCGGGTCGCGCTAGTAATATAATAAAGTTTATTTAAAAAAACAGGTTCACACTGTATCCCGCACTTAGCAGGGNAAAGTTATGTTTGTAATATGGTCAGTGTTGTAATAAAGCAAACGTGGTCGTTCCAGACTAAAATATTGAGCCTGTGAATGTTGAAATTATAAATCAAAATAAAGATAAAGTTGTGGAGCGTTGTACCGGCTGGGTAAGTTCTATGGCTGAAAACCTAGGGTCAAATCCAACGAGAAATGGCTTTGTAAACGACAACCACGTAGAACCTACGACTTTTTAGAGATAGAATAACTATCGAAATAAAAATCTGTCAGAAGCTAATGATTGTCTGACTGTACTAGGGGAAACTATTATATTTCTGCGGGGCTTAATGGTAGTTAGGGTCTCTTTACTCAACACGCACTATCTCTACACTCTACATACAAATGTGGATATGCTCACTTATATACACACATATATACGAGTACATATACATACAGACGACATTTATATAATACATACACACAAAGCTTCACCCTTTATCCCTAGCGGGGTAGTCAGAGAGAACGGAGCGCCAAACGTTACGGTCTCTACATCCCTCTTTCACCTCATCCACTGTCATCAACTTCTTTATACAAGCCCTACGGGGGATCCTCATTCTTTTTACGCGACCTTCCTCCAGTATCTTTGATACTGTGTTTTCGAAGGTCAACCGAGGTCCCCACCTTTCTTACCACTCACTTTTCTGACATAATTATGTCTCTATACCTACATATAATATATATAACACACATACGATATAGCCGGACTAAGAGAAACTGTTTTATATAGTACATTCAATGACTGTGACAGATGAACTAACAAATTAAATTACCCTTTTGCAATAACCTTTACTTTTTATATTGAAAGTGAAGTATAATATTATAAAACACAGCACATAAGTAAAATTAAATTTAAAATTATAAGACATTGTACTGAAAAATACTTTACAAAAAAAAATATGTAATTAATATACGCTGTATGTTGTGTTCAAGATCTTTTATGTATATGTATAAGGAATCACCAATTTGGCAATTAATTGCTTAAATGGGACGTAACTGTAATTTACATATTATCTTTTGAAAATACGTAAAAAATGTCTATTTTTTACATAATTGGCCGTTTTCTATTCATAGATTTATGTATATAACAAAATGATTAAATCTTGTCAGTCAGTTTAATAACATAAAGGATGTACAAAATATTGTGATTTTTGCTCAAGAGATTTTAGTAATGCCACTTTCTTCGTTAATCAAAGATACAGTTTAGCCAATATTTTAACTGGATCTCTTTTTGATTTACATTCTCATATTGTGTAATATTATTTATCTCTTGTTTACTGTATCTTCTTTGTGTATTTTGTATACATACATTAAAATTAATAAATTAAAATTAAATAAATATGTAAATATAAACGTAAATTTTGTCTGTCTAGCGAATTTATGTCCCTCTTAAATGACATAGCAACTCTCAAACGGACGCTCGAGCCCCCACTAAGTCTGGTATCCTTAATAGGATTTCCGTACGTTAAAAAAGGTATCTCTCATGGGGCTGATGATGTGGGTTCTAGTCTGCCATCGAAGTTCCCCGTCATCTCAATCATTCTATCCTCTAGAACAACCACGTTACAATAATGGCTATATTATATATATTTCTGTATATGTGATACACATTTTTTTTGACGTGATGACGAACCCATATTTTCTAATAATTTAACGAAAAGGTTATTTGGTAGTTATTATGTTAATTGATGATATTTTATAAATCGATGAACGCCGACTTCACACACTACAAAGCATGACTCATTATTTATTACGTTCCACCTGAGATAACTGCGGAACAGACGGTTAAGGCACTTCGTCCTGTAGCTCAAGCACGAACAACTATAGAATAAGTGTGTAATTTAAATAAAAAAATATTTACATAAACGAATCCAAATAAATGCCAAATAAATGTCAAATAAAAAAATGTAATTTTAAACCGTTTCATTATTATTTGCGTATATTATATATTTTTTTGTACAAAAATCCAAGCGTAAAGGTACTTATTTTGTCATTTTCTTTATTAAGGCTATTATTTTCTGTAATAAGCAAACATTACATATATATTACGAAAAAGAAGAATTTACTAATAACAAATTTTAAAAAAATCAATAGATAGTGTAAAGACATATTATCTCATATACTCGTAGATCAATATCATATAACTAATGAAGATGTTAAAATATATGGTAGTAGAATACATACGAAGTCGGCAAATATTATTAATAACTTAAAAATTCAGTTGACGTAGACGACGTGGAGGGTGATTAACGCTTCAATATAATAGATATATGTTTAACTACGGCAAAAGGTTAGATTATGCGCGATACGATTATAAATGCGACATACTGTACGTTGTACTGTACGTTGTACTGTACTAATACGTTTACTGAAACTGCATATAGGGTAAAATATTTCAAACCCAGAACTAAAGAAATTAATCAAGGTACCTCAACAGTTTGGACGTAGGATTTTTTTTTCATTTCTCGATTTTTATCCATACCATACACGTGTGACATACATACACGTGTGACGTGCGTCACACGAAATACAGGTATGGATACGTGTGCGACGTTGCTGCTTTGACTGGTAAGTGTGTGCGTGCTTATGTTATACTTTACAAATGGAGTTTTATTTTAAAACGATAATTTTATTATTTATTTTGATTGAAAAAATTACTTTTTCATTTTTGGGAATTATTTTTTTTCTGAATTATATTTGGCTTTTATAGAGTAGTTAAAACTGTGGTTTCATTTAAAGTGGTGCTGTCAATTCCACCCTGTATATATTAGTAGTAGTAAAAAATATCAAGATTGTACAAATGCTTTCCAATTTTTATCTTCATTTTAATCAAGAAGCAATTGATTTATAATACACAGTTCGTATGAAGTCCATAATAAATGTAGATAGCTGCGGCGCATCAGTATTTTTAATATTATAAAATGTTATGCAATATATGGAAAACTAGGATAATGAAGGTACGTGTAACAAGTTTGTTAATTAGTTATTAATATATAATTAACAATCATGACGTAATCGGGACGTGTCCTACTTAATAGTTAAATTATGATGGTTTATAATGGAGATGATTTGTGGCATCGTCATACGAAATGTGATACAGGACTTCACCACTTAAGTGTAATGGAGCTTATAGTGGGATTTTATTTTCCGTATGGAATGGAGCTAGATAGAGATTGCACGAGGGCTTTAGTTTTGTAAATACGAGTACAATATGTAAAATAATATTGAGGCCAATCGTAGCGCAGGGGCAATCGCGATAGATTTTGCATTCCATTCCCACCCGAGAAATTTAAAAATTTTGTCTCTTCGCTCTGGTGTCGAGGCCGGAGAACGGAGTAACTTCACACTAGGTCTACAAAAGACGAGACTTCTCTTGGTGACAAGATTCTTGAATTTTTAAGTATTATTCTACAATATCAATATTTTATTCACTTTATATAGTATTCTAATAAGTAGAAGTTACAGCTGATAAATAATGAAGCAAAAGAAGAAAGTATCATCCCTAATCAATTAATAAAAATATTTTACATATGGAGATTTTATGGCATTGCACCTGCAACATTAATTACTATTAAAACATCTTCTAACCATTATTACATATCTCCCAGTCGACGTTATGCTATTATGAGTTTTATTTTTTTAAGTTCATTAAGTAAGTTATTTTTCTATATTATATTTACTCTTTATACTTCTTATTTTCTTAAGTAACAATTTATACAGTGATCCTATTTTTAGAAGTTGTTATGGTACAGCTTGACTTGTTGATAAAATTATTTTAACTAACATGATACAAAATGTAAAAATAACTTCCTTGAATCTATGTATTTCGCCATTTATGTAGTTCTTTTCAAGTTGACGTTAGAGAAGACCCGTCTTCTATACTTATAATAAAACAGGAAATTTTGTCTGTACATGATATGGTAAATCTGTATTTTTAACCGGCTTTCAAAACTGGGAGGAGGTTCTCAATTAAATATTTTCGATTCGATATTAGATTCATTTATTCGATTAATTATTTTGGATTCGATTTCGATATTAGATTACCTACTCGATTCGATATAGGTATTTTTTGTAATATGCAATGATATTTAATGATTATAGTTATTTTACAACAATCATTACCCAAATCAATAATTTAACATTTAAGGCTGTTTCTGAACGAACAAATTAAATTATTCATTGACATCGACACATTTGACTGTCACTCAATTCTGTTTATGAGATGAATAATCATGTAGTTTATTTTTGGCACGATCGCAGCGCCATAAATTAAGAACTGAACAGAACTGATCATGGAGTTCAAGGGGGCGAAGCCGCGGGCCGCTAGTAGAATAATAAATCAATGTAGAATAATAAAAAATAAAATTAATACAGATAAAAGATAATACTTTAGTTTATCTAAACTATTAATATTTATCCGCCAAACCTGAACACATGAATAATAAATGTTATTATTTTAATAATTTTTTTTTTCAGTTTCAGTATACATGGTATGTATCATATATAACATATTTTTCATCGACAGTAACAAAGAGATACGTGTACGTATTGGAATTTCTTATGTAATTCATCTAATACATATAAGCCTTTTTTGTGGGATAATGTATGCTTACGCTTTTAAATGTTATAAAAAAATTACCGTTTTTGGTGAATACATGAATACTATACACAAGGTAAGTCAGATGAGAATAGTACTACCTTCCTAGGTTTGATGTGGTTTTATTTCTCTTACTTTACCTATACGTTTATTGTGTCTGTGTATATTGCGGGGTAGGCGCTGAGAACGGAACGCCTGAATCTAAGATCAGTTCATCCAGATTTATAGGACGTGATTTGTTGACAGGTAGTAGGTCACTATTGTACTAATAGATACATCAGGAACCTACTACCTTTGCTTTTAATTTATTTTGTGCTTAATGATTAGATGGCAACGCAACAACAACTTTTTATAGCGTTTTTTTGCCTTGTGGCAGAATAATGAAAAGAATCACCATCTGTAATAAATGTACAAACTACTAGATAACTTTTAGTTATTAAATATTAGTTCATTATTTAAATTTAATTTATATTTTTTTTTTATTCACCTATTGTTACGTAATTGTAACGTATTTAATTTTTATTTAATATAAAACGTTAAAAATCGAGTTCTATTATATAGGGTGGAATTGTTAGCACCACTTTAAATGAAACCACAGTTTTAACTACGCTATGAAAGCTAATATAATTCAGAAAAAAAAAGTTTTTTTTTCAAATAAAATAAGTAATAAAATTATAGTTTTAAAATAAAACGCCATTTGTAAAGTATAACATAGGCACGTACACACTTACCTGTCAAAGCGGCAACGTCGCACACGTATGTGTGCGTCACACGAAATACAGGTATGTAAAAATATCCTACGTCCAAACTGTTGAGGTACCTTGATTTATTTCTTTAGTTCTGGATTTGAAATATTTTACCCTATATGCAGTTTCAGTAAAAGGAGCGCTACCTCTTCCACTCTGTATATTTTTTTAATTTAAAAATAAATAACTCATACCAATTTTATCTTCTATATTTCTAAAGCTACATCAGGAAATAAACAGCAATTTTACAAATGTCAAGATCAAATATGCAAATTTACTTGTAGTAGGCCTATTGTCAAGCATAGGTATTATTGGATGTATTTATATGATCGACTTAATACAAGATATAATATTCAATCATAAGGACGGTAAGTTATTGGTTGGAAAAAATTAAAAACCTTAAATAAGTCATTCAAAGATGTTTTTTTATTTGTACAAATCTGCATCTATAAACTTGTTATTTTAGTCCACTGTAGAACAATACGAAAAATGTTTCAATTATAAACGAAAATAATGTTTTATAAAACCTATGTTCTATGTTCATTATGTATATTATAATAAGATGATACAATTTTTTCCAGTGTCAGTTTTCTTAAAACATGTAATTTATTTCGTATGGCACCAAGTGGCAGTGTTAATGCAATTTCGGTTCATGTTTATCATATGTTTAGTAAATAGCATCATAGACGTTCTCAGTGAGCATTTACAACAATTGCCATTCAAAGTTATGTTATATAGTAAGTATTAGTATTTATGAGCTATGACTACTTCTAGTAAATACATTGAGCGGTAGAAACGAAAGTATCCACTTCGAACAGAGACTGATAATAATTATTATAATGATGACGAGTAATGATCATTGTTATAATCAATCTTCATTAATATCATCTTTATTGTAACAAAATGACAAAGATGATGATGATAACAAAAATTTTGAATTGAATCAACTAACTAATAGCACTTTGCATCAATTAAGCCTAAATGCGTATAAGACTGGTTTTTGAAAGAGATGAAAAAAAGACGGAAAGGCGTATTACTGCCGGTAACAGGGTGAACGCCGACGTTGTTATACGGCAGCGAAACGTAGGTATTATAGAAGAAGAATGAAAGAAAGATGAATGCCGTGAACCGAATCCGCAATGAAGAGATACGCTGAATGGCAGGTACTAGTGTCACGGTGAGAATGAAGAAGAATGTGTTCAGCTGGTTTGGATACGTCGAACGTATGAGTGATGAAAGAATGGCAAAAAAAAATTATGACGGAAAAGTGAGTGGTAAGGGAGGTAGGCGGCGAACTCGGTTGACCTTCGAAAACACATTATCAAATATACTGGAGAAAGGTCACGTAAAAAGCATTAGGATCCCCCGGAGGGCATGTAATGAAGAGGTTGATGACAATGGACGAGGCGAAAGAGATATGTAGAGACCGTAGCGTTTGGCGCTCTGATCTCTCTGACTACCCCGCTAGGGATAAAACGTGAAGCTATGTGTGTATGTATGTATTCACTGGGTCTTTGGATGTGGCGTGTGATTAAATGCACCAACTGAAGAATGTGTTAAATTAGTTTAAATGTAAAATAAAGTGGTTTAGGTGACTAAGTTTATAGATATCTTAGTAACCTAACTAATTACATAATAGTTAGTGGGTTTAGTACAATTCTAGTTCTCTTCCATGATTTGATATTTTATATTCTGTATTTGTTTTAGGTTCACTAGGCCATAGAAGTTCCAATAAAGAATACGTCACACTGTGACGACTATCTCAAACGTATATTTTTTTATGTCAACTTATTACGAAAATTGAAAAACAAGAGGGAGTTCTCATCTTAAGCATTTTTGCGTACAAATTAATTGATATTATGGATGCTCTATTTCTTATATTGTCGTCCTTTATAGGTAGAGGTATGAAAGCTAAAGGTTGTTTTTTTTGTTTCTATGCATTCATTATTATAGAAAAGCATATTTGCTTTTCAGTAAAAGTATAATTTTAATACGTAGCGAGTTTACGTCGCGCAAAAAAAGTTCTAAAAAAATATTTTTTCCCAAGTATGGCAGAAATACTTTAAAAATGTCAAAAACCTAAAAAATATCTTTAAATTTAAAGCACATTGCAAGAGTGCTTTTGTTTTATTAGTGCTCTCATAACACTTTTCACCCATAGACATTTACCCAATGTGTGTAGTCAAACCCCCTATCAAATGGG
>JAKRZM010001171.1:39663-85680 GCA_036379175.1 Heliconius cydno galanthus | reverse complement strand
AAAATGCGGGTTGCATTAGGGTTTAATTAATTTTCACATTATCTTAAGTGCTTTGCAAACATACATTATATGAATAATCCCGTAGTAAAAGCGGGCGAAGCCGCAATAGGGTTGCTAGTATCTTATAAAACAAAGTCGCATTTCGCCACGGTCAGGCCTTTCTAACTCTTTTTCTTCTAAACCACCCAACAGATTTTGATGCGGTTTTCACCATTAGGTCGAGTATTTCTCAGGAAAGGTTATAGATTATTATTTGTACATTCTTATGTAAATTAACATAAATAAGTTAAATATGTATAAAGTCCTACCCGTTGAGACACTTTCGCGTATGTGCTGTTTTAATGGTAAGTACTACATGAAAATAATTTACTGGAGTATTGTTCCTCTTAATAAGCTCTACAAAAAAGTCAGCGACAGTATATTCGTATCTTTTAAGAATAACGTGTAGTGATCATATTTCTGTCTAAAAATAGTAATTTCAATATATAAGCTTTTTACACTATTTCAAAATTACGAATAGATTTAGAGAAAAACGCAATTAATTGTTGATACATCACGCGGTTGACACATCAGCTGTATCTACTCAAATTTCACTTATCCCTTACTCTCAGCATATAAATAAGTATATTAGTTACGTTGGCCAATTAATGTAGATCAAAACTGTCTTTTACTGTTTTTCATTTTAATAAGTACTTTAGAAGTTGTTACAAAATCAAATAATCCTTGCTGTGAAACGCCTCGCCACTCGCCATGCGTCCCCCCGCGCCCCGCGACCTTTCATATTTTTTGTAGTAGTTATTAGTAGTATAGGTAGGCTTTTGTTTATACTCGTAATTTCTTTCGTTTAAGTTTTCTGTTATTTGTGTTATTTATTTAAGTGTGTTTTTTTAAACAATTGGAAAATCCTTATTGGAACTACGAAAATACGGGTTGCATTAGGGTTTAATTAATTTTCACATTATCTTAAGTGCTTTGCAAACATACATTATATGATTAATTCAGCAGTTAAAGCGGGCGAAGCCGCGAGTGGGTCGCTAGTAAAATATATAAGTGTAGATATGGATTGCTTTATATTTGCAGGCAAACTCATGCCTTGAGTTCATTCAAATGCCGATAACTTTTTTTTAATGAACCGATTTTGATGAAACAAACTTTAGATGTTAAGTTGAGTTAAGGTTTGAAGTAAATCGGTTCAGTACTTTCGAAGATTAGCGTGATCATATATACAGACAGACAGACAGACAGACAGACAAGAAACTAAAAACATATAATTTTGATTTATATTATTCTTTTTAAGTGTACCTCTATCCATTTCAGTCATAAATATTAAATCTACAGACAAAATATTTTTACTGTTTTATTATATATAATAATGTTAATTATTTCACTCTTGAAATAAAAACTCATGTTGGGTTTCTGCAATAAATACAAAAAACAACATTAAAAGCTTTTACTCCAGGTGATTTGTTAGTTTAATTATAATTTTATATCAATTTAATATTTTACATTACAACTGACATTGCAGACATTGGGAACACGACATATTCAAATTTAAGAAAAATGACGCTTCGAGTAAATGAGGATCGTTATTTTTCTTATATATATATATAGAGATAACTTAAAAATTTAGCTGACGTAGACGACGTTGAGGGTAATTAACGCTTCAATATAATAGGTATATATTTAACTACAGTAAAAGGTTAGATTATGCGCGATACGATTATAAATGCGACAATGTAACGTTAGTGTCCATTTAAAAAGAAGTAAAAAATATCAAGATTGTACAAATGCTTTTCAAATTTTATCTTCATTTTAATCAAGAAGCAATTGATTTATATACGTAGTTCGTATGACCTCCATAACCAATGTAGATAGCTGCGGCGCATCAGTATTTTTAATATTATAAAATGTTATGCAATATATGGAAAACTAGGATAAAGAAGGTACGTGTAACAAGTTTGTTAATTTGTAATTAATATATAATTAACAATCATGACGTAATCGGGACGTGTCCTACTTAATAGTTAAATTTTGATGGTTTATAATGGAGATGATGAAATCTGGTGCAGGACTTCACCTACGACTTCACTAGAGAAATTTAAAGTTTTCGTCTCTTTGCTCTGGTGTCGAGGCAAAGCGCACACGCAATGTCTCTGGTTTGAATCCAGAGCCGGAGAACGGAGTAACGTCACACTAGGTCTACAAAAGATTAGACTACTCTTGGTGACAAGATTCTTGAGCTTTTAAGTATTATTCTACACTACCAACAATAGTCATAATTTTGTTAAATTTCTATAATATTTTAATAAGTAGAAGTTACAGCTGATAAATAATGAAGCAAAAGAAGAAAGTATCATCCCTAATCAATTAATAAAAATATTTTACATATGGAGATTTTACGGCATTGCACCTGCAACATTAATTACTATAAAAACATCTTCTAACCATTATTACGTATGTCCCAGTCGACTTTATGCCATTATGAGTTTTCTTATTTTAAGTTCATTAAGTAAGTTATTTTCCTATATTATATTTACTCTTTAAACTTTAAATATGAAACTAAGTGTTTAGAGGATAGCTATCTTTTTATTTTCTTAAGTAACAATTTCTACAGTGATCCTATTTTTAGAAGCTGTTATGGTACAGGTTGACTTGTTGATAAAATTATTTTAACATACAAAATGTTTAAATAACTTCCTATTGAAGAATCTATTTATTTAGGTTTAGTAGATTTTAGTTTATCTAAACTATTAACATTTATCCGTCAGACCTCCACGCACTGATAAATTTTGATAAAACTGAACTACACATGAATAATGAATGTTATTATTTCAATTCTTTTTTCAGTTTCAGTATACATGGTATGTATCACATATAACACATTTTTCATCGACAGTAACAAAGAGATACGTAAACGTACTGGAATTTCTTATCTAATTCATGTAATCCATGTAAGCCTTTTTTGTGGGATAATGTATGCTTACGCTTTAAATGTTATAAAAAAATTACCGTTTTTGGTGAATACATGAATACTATACACAAGGTAAGTCGGATACTAGATACTATCAGGGCTTCCGCCTACAAGCAACTGTTCCCGTTTGAATTCCACTGCTTTTATTGTCTTTTTTTTAGAAGACTATAAAAACAGTGACCGTTAAACGCTTAAACGTTAATCGCTTTCGATTTCTAACAATATATATTATATCTACTGCGTTTTGAATGTAGTAGTAGTAGTAGATCATTATTTAAATTTAATTCATACTTTTTCTTTGTTCATCTTTTATTACTAATTGTAACGTGTTTATTTTTTATTTAATATAAAACGTTATAAATTAAGATCTATTATATTTTTTTTTCATTTAAAAATATATAACTCATACCCATTTTATCTTCTTCTATATTTCTGAAGCTACATCAGGAAATAAACAGCAATTTTACAAATGTCAAGATCAAATATGCAAATTTACTTGTGGTAGGCCTATTGTCAAGCATAGGTATTATTGGATGTATTTATATGATCGACATAATACAAGATATAATATGCAATCATAAGGACGGTAAGTAATTGATAAGAAAAATATAAAAACCTTAAATAAGTCATTCAGAGATGGGTTTTATTGTATAAAACTGCTAATTTAGTCCACTGTATGAAAAATATTTCAATTATAAACAAATTAATGTTTTATAGAACATAGTCATTATGTAATAAGATGATACAATTTTTTCCAGTGACAGTTCTCTTAAGACATGTCATTTATTTCATATGGTACCAAGTGGCAGTGTTAATGCAATTTCGGTTCATGTTTATCATATGTTTAGTAAACAGCATCATAGACGTTCTCAGTGAGCGTTTACAACAATTGCCGTTCAAAGTTATGTTATATAGTAAGTATTAGTGTTTATAAGCCATGATTTCTTCTAGTTAATTCATTCGGCGATAATAACGAAAGTACCGGACTTCATCATAACTGAAAACTGGCGGTAATTAAAATTATTGTGTTAGACCACATTGACATCCAGCAATAGCGAACAGAGGCTGATGATTATTATTATAACGAATAATGATCATTGTTATAATAATTTTTCTTTATGATTCTTCATCAGTCATCTTTATCATTACAAAATGACAAAGATGATGATGATAACAAAGAAGATGAACTGAATCAAGCAACTTATAGCACTCTGCATGAATTAGGTTGTGATGTTACCTAATTTTACTAAAGTCTTTGGAAGTGGCGTGCAATTTAGTATAAGTGCAAGTTTACCTGTAAAATATAATGGTGAAGGTGACTATTGTCAGCACGACTTTAAATGAGAGCACAGTTTTAACTACTCTGTAAAAGCTTAATATAATTCAGATAAAAAATAATTCCCAAAAATGAAAAAGTTATTTTTTCAAACAAAATAAACATTAAAATTATCGTTATATAAAAAAAAACGCCATTTGTAAAGTATAACATAAACACGCACACACTTACCTGTCAAAGCGACAACGTCACACATGTATGTGTGCGTCACACGAAATACAGGTAAGGATAAAAATCGTGAAATGAAAAAAAAATCCTACGTCCAAACTGTTGAGGTAACTTGATTAATTTCTTTAGCTCTGGGTTTGAGATATTTTACCCTATAGGGTAGGGTGTCCTTTTACTGAAACTACATATATGTAGTTTCAGTAAAAGGACACACGCGCTGCACATAATAGTTTGTGGGTTTAGTACAATTTTAGTTCTCTACGCTAATTTGATATTTTATATTCTGTATTTATTTTAGGTTCACTAGGCCATAGAACTTCCAATAGAGAATATGCCACACTGCAACGACTATCTCAAACGTATATTTTTTTATGTCAACTTATTACGAAAATTGAAAAACAAGAGGGAGTTCTAATCTTAAGCGTATTTGCATACAAATTCATTGATATTATGGATGCTCTATTTCTTATATTGTCGTCCTTTTTGGCTAGAGGTACGAAAGCTAAAGGTTATTTTATTTTGTTTCAATAAGCATATAGCTGCTATATTTATACTTAAATTAACTTTTAACAAAAAGAAAAATCGACTTCAAACAACGAAATAAAAAGTAACAATAAATAGTTTTATAAAGATTTTATAATTTTGAAGTCGGTGCCTAGTAAAACAAACAAGCTTAGTAATTTGAAATTGAAGTAAGGTCGTTGTACTCGTAGCATTAGCACCAAATTTTATTATAGTAGAATACAATTAACATAGCTTTATATTTCTGTTCTAGGAAACATCACGATTTCTTTTCTTATGGATAATATATTAGAGATAACTTGGATAATAGTCAGGGGATTTACGATATATATATTTTTTAGCCCTTGTCATCAGACTCAAGTGAAGGTAGAAAAAAACTTATATTTATTATAACGCTTAAGAGCATTAGTTTTATTTATAGTTATAATAACATCCAATTATATTTGTCTACGACCAATATTCCAGGTGGAGACCCTTCAAGTTACGATGAGCCACCTTATATGCGCCTCGAACAAGGAACTAAGCAAAGAATTATGTAAATTTTCTGGTGACTTAAATGTACCAATGATTTCTCCTCTTGGAATGTTTTCGTTTACAAGGCACCAACTAGTACTTGTGAGTAACATTACAATACACACTATATACTTTTATTACAAAAGAGAATTAAATTTTACGTTTTTAAATATAAATTGTTATAAAAAAAAATACATTTAAAAATATAAAAAAAACTCTCTGGGTGGGGTCAAACAATCGGTCCAAACACAAGGGTCCAAACAATCGGTGGCTAGGGTTCCAGAGTGAGGAACCTCCTCCTATTAAACTGTTAACTGAAACCATTATCAGCACAATGTTAGTCGTATTGACATCCCACATAGCGGTAATCTGATGGGCTAGGTCCAAATATTTAGATAATTTTTCTTTAACGGCCTTCACGAGATTGTCATGATGTGGGATAGTAACCTCAAAAATCACTGCGCCGCGCCACTCGGTCTACTAGTGTTAATATTTCATCCTAATTGACACTTTGTGTAATCACATTAGACGATTAAACATGAAAGTCAAAGCTTTTGAGAGAGAAGGCATAATAACCAAGGAAATTAAAAATATATAAAATTAAAATATAATAAATAGATATGTGCTGTAAAAAAATTTTCCGTGAGGAAAAACTCTAACTTATTATATCGTTCCTTACAATGCCATCTTGACTCTATCCTGATGAATCAAAACACATAAGTGAATAGATAATTAAGGTAATATGGTATAATCTTAAATTTTCAGGTATGCAGTGCTCTTTTCACATTTATGATTATCATCATACAGTTTCGACTTAAAGCCGTAAATGTTGAATAAGAATGAAACCAACGCACACGCACGGAATTAGTAATTCACTAAAAGTGACCAAGTGACCTTAACCTGGTACAGAATACACAATTATATAACGGCTTGCCAAAATTTATCGTGTGATATTTTCTTTTGTGTGATCTTCGTCTAAATTATATTTCACAGCAGGCAAAAATTTATAAAGCATATAATTCTTAGCCTGGAGACGTTTATATTTAATTTTTCATATTAATAGTTGAATTGATGTGTGGTTTTGATGAAAAAATATATATGATATTTAAGTTATTATTTATAAATTATTTAGACAAAAGCAAATGTAATATTCTTTTTTTCCTTCCATCACTTAATACAATATTGTTTAATGTTTACCTATTTTTTTGTCACTAAAAGTAGAGAACGTAGTAAAATGACTATCTGGTTCCTAACCTCCGCATATTTTAAGAAAAATTACAATAATTATAAAATTTGCAGTACTTTGGGGTATATTCATTTATTTATTGAATACATAATAAGTACAGCACAGTTTTGTAAAATTCCACTGATATATAACTCTCATTCCACAAGAATGGTTACAACCCCAAATTGTAACTGATTCCCCGAATACCTTTATAAATATTAATTAATGAATAATGCTTTGGCTCGTGATGTGTCCAGTAGTTAGAACCTTTTTTAAAAATTAAAGGTAGGTTTTTAAATTAGAAACAAAAAAGGTACATATATTGCTTTATTTCATAACCACAAATATCAAATTGAAAATTAAGCCAAAAAATCAGTATTCTTCGGAATTAGTATTAGCGTTGATCATAAATGAATCTGCATTTAAAATATAAGTTTCACAGAGGTTCTTATTATTAAACGCGTCTAAAATATCATCATCCAGGTGGCGATTAACAATAGCACTGCACCGCAGGTTCTGTGCAGCAAATGCGAAAGGCGAGTCCAATTGATATTCTATGACTTTTTGTAGGGAGTGCTTTTGTAAAGCAGAAACATTGCTCTCGTTGTACTGATTATGAGCTGACAAAGGTTTCAAAGATATAAGCTGTGACCGAAGTTGCCGTGGCTCCTCATTGTATCTTCGAGCTTGTACTATTCGTCCATACGCCGCATTAATAAGTTCCTTAGCGTATTGGTTTGAGTACATGATTTGGCCACTCATTAAGTGGACACTCAAACTCACTTTTTCTTCCCATGACAGATTTTTTTGGAGAGCTCTGTTTAAATCTTCGGTGATTTCCGATGAGATCAAACTAAAAATATGACGCAAAACAGCATTTTGCAATTCTTCCTTTGTTTTGAAGTTTTTAAGTTTATCTTCAAAGACAGCTTGGACTTCATTAGGAGCCCCACCGACACAGAAAACGGTACCAGTGATACCTGAAGTAAATTTAAAATAACCTACATAATATGTAGAAATAAAGGAATTAAATATTTATTCAAAAAGGAAAGGGAATCAAATGTCCTGGTGCAGGGGTACAAGTGTCACTCTAAAATTGATCTGGTTGTGCGTTCGATCCCCACTCGAGAAAATGGAATATTAATTTAACTTTGCAATTTCTCGAAAAGTCAGTGGAAAGTGGAGAACGGAATATTTTTATATTGGAATCCCTCTACCTACCCTGCTATATGTGGAATAGAACGTGAAGACAAAAAATGTTTTTTATCATATGAATGTGAAAAAGTTACAATAAAATGCAATACCCTGGTCTTCCAAAATTGCTGCCATTTCCAGAGCAACTAAAACACCACTTTCATATCCCAATAAATAGAATTTATTTTTTAATTTCGTCTTCTTTAAGAGAACCTGAAAATATAAAATAGTCAAATAAAAATTTATAGAGGTAAGGAATAATAAAAAGCAAGGAAGACAATTTAAATTTAGATAAGAAAACTAATTTTATTATTAGAAAAATTAATAAAATGGTTAAAACAGAGACATATAGCGATTTAATATGAGATAATGTCTTTCTTTTAATCATTGAATGTGATTAAAAGAAAGACATTATTATTATTCTTATTTTTAACGCAGTTACTGCGCGTAAGAAACTATATTTGGCAATCTTAAATAATATTATAATGTCATCAAACCTTTGCATATCTATCTGCCATTTCTTGAATGGTTGCATTAGGATCATCAAGATCAGGTTGCAGTACGAGGGCAGGTAATTTAAGGCGCTCGCACAAAGTTTGGAAACGCAAGTGAAGCCCTTCAACTCCTGGTACCACGCATAAGAATGTTTGGTTGACATCAAATTCATCGTCACGCTAAAATATTAATGTCACTTCATGAAAAAAATATACAAGGGAGATGTATAATAGTAAACGCTGACTGATTATTATGATCTGCAGTCAAAAATTGGTATTTATTTTCTAGTAAATAGATCATCTTAATAATAAGACATCAGGTAAAAAAATCAACTATTCAGCTTGGCAAGCATGTACTAATGAAACACATAAATTTAAAGTCATGAACATTTAATTTGGAGCTCCAAGAAAGTAGCTAAGCAAAAAAAAAAAAAGATACACAAGATTCGTTAAAAATTTCAATTCAATTAAAAAATTCAACAAAAGTTCCTGGCAGACGCCAGGAGCTGTAGTTTATTTTGTTTTATTATTATATTATTATATTCTTTTATCATTAAATTTGTTATAGTCATAAAAAATACTTACCATTGCTGAACTAATTACTAGTGTTTGTAAAAACACCATTTCGGTGGTGGAAAGAAGTTCATCATAATCAACGTGTGATAAAAATGTTGCCAAGCCTTCAGTTTCTTTATCTACTGTTTTTGTCATTACTTTGTCATCTAATGCATGTAGTCTGTTAAATTCAATAAATAAAAAGGATTTTATTATGTGTAACTCTGATATAGATACTTTGTTTTTAACTATTTTGAGCATCAAAAACATAATACATACGTTTGAATAGTCATTGATGATATATTATTTTCATCTAAGTATATGTGATGTTTATTTTTTATGTAAACTCGAAATGCATTTAATTTTTCAGGATCCTGGCATAAGTCGATGATACTAGTATCTTCTGGCATATCCTCTGAGATGTTTATACCTAAAAACATATAAAATAATAAGCAATGAAATTGATAAAAATAAAATATAGTTCATGATGCATGACGAAATACCTGTTATTCTTGAAAAATCTTGGACAAAAGAAACTTGAGAAGATTCATGCAAAGAGTGTACTAGTACAGTACGTTCTTTGAGGCATAATGCCTTCTCAATTGCGTCAATGGCATTGGTAGCTGAAATGGTCTCCTTATTTTCACTATTATCTTCCTGCAAATAAATACGAATATATATGTACCTACATAAACAAAGAAAATTCTAAATATATTAAAATCTTTTGCTCCCTATTTACCTTTTGCCAGAATTTTAATGAAGGCAAACCGATCAAGGTAAGCTTGTGACTGTCGGTTTTCAGCACAGATTGGTCTCTGAATTCATTATCTTCAATTTGAATTATAGCAAAATATCTGTAATAATATTTAAAATATGATAACTGACATTTAAAGTTAATTATAATATATGGCGACAGACACAAGAGTTACTTACTTTAAAATTGAACCTAATTTTAGTGACAATGAATTAACATTTTCTAGCATTCTCTTGTTATTTTCGCCGATAGTGCTACCAGACTTAATATAATATACTCCTTCAACACTTTGTAGTAATTTCATGTCGTCCAAGACGTGTACTATATTGTTTCGATTGAAATGATGGTAAGAAATCAATTCAACTTGCACTCCTTGCTTTGCCCACATTCTACGAAATAAGAAGTATTTATTTTTTATTTTTAATAATATATTTCTAAAATATAATTTAATTAATGTCATATAACCATCTCGTACATAAAATTTATAAATTTATACATATTTGACATAAAATTTCAAATTGTATTTGTTTTAATTTTATTGTATGTGTTATACACTGCGTTTCTGATCGTATATCTTTCATGTTTCATGTGTCGAATAAAAGAGTGGCTCTTTCGTCGCCACCTGAAATATCACCGATGCACTCCCTGGGACAGAGTGAATACCGCGCGATGGTAAAGGATATAATTAAGACCGAATTAAATGAGATGCTTGCCGAAATGAAGCTATCGATGAAAAATTTACTCTGTGAGGAATTAAAAGATATTAAGCAGGAAATGACTGAAATGAGAACCTCGATTTCTTTCATGAGTAAGCAATACGACGATATCGTTGTCGAACATCGAACAAATACAAAATGTTTAAGTGAATTAAGGGAAAATAATATCAAGATGGAAACTAATATACACTCTATAAATATAAGAATAAATGAACTAGAGCAACGTTCAAGAGCAAGCAATCTTGAGTTACAATGTGTTCCTGAAAATGCCAACGAGAATTTGATAACCGTTATCAANTATAATACCAAGCAATAGAACAGTATTACATGCATGTAGATACTTGTTACACAAGAGATTCAAATGACTCACCCGTTGTCCATTTTGTTACCTTTGAATTTCACAAAAGCAAATTCTCTTGATGAGGATGAACGTCTTTGCTGGAGGTCTTCCCAGGAGTAGGCCCGATATAGAAATCCGGTTCACGACGTGAAGAAATTCCACCTCCAACACTACACTTACCACAGCACTTTCACTTTTAAACGATGTTACTCTAATGGGAAATAACGACGCTATGTGGTAAGAAGCGTAGTGTCGCCTTTTATACGTTCCGGCGCCCTACCACCTGAGACCACGTGACTTCCGGCGATCGCTGATTGGTCGAAAACAGCAACCGGAAGTGAAAATCATTGGATAATCAAAGGGAAGTATACAGCGCCCTCTCTCACAGATGCTGTGCATCGTCACATCCCAAATAATATGACAATATCGCAGTAGATAGGCATAAATAATATCTACATAAACTGTGCCTTCGAGCCATATTTACTCGTACTTGCTTTACCCCCCTGATTACAAAATATATTTTTTAAAAAAAGAAAAGTTAAAAAAAAATCTATAATATTGTATAAATCACCTGTAATTCATCATCCTTTGGATTTTCTAGCATTGAACCTAAATTCAAAGTGGTGTAAGTAATTGCCTTTGTTAAATATTTCATTCCAAAGTTATATTCTTCTTTATGCAGCAACAAGGAAACGTCCACCACGATTCCTGATGAAGCGCGACAATTTAAAGAAGTCTAAAAATAAAATAAAAATGAAAGGTACCATGATTACATTATTAGAAAATATTATTCGTCTACAGTTTCACTGTTTTCGAGGTATTTTTTTATCTACATACTATATATATTTGTGCTATTTATATATTATACAATCGCCGTTTATATATTATCTGTTGAAGTTTTACTTAATCATATAACAAGCAGCCTGAATGTTGTAATTTTTTGTTTATTTGGTGATAAAGTTTGAAAATGTAATAATGGTGTTTAATTGCTTATTAAATTAGTGTTTTTTCAAAAAATATGCAATTTACTGATAAGGATTTAAATGGACAAATAAGTGAACTTCCAACATTTTTTTCTTTACGTAAAAAGAAAAAAATGTTGGAAGTTGCTACCTAGCAGTAGTGGTTAAATTTTGATATGAATTGAATATAACACGCACAAAATAACGTCTCTCATTTTATATACAAAATAGAGATATTTAGAAACAAAAGAACAAAGTAAAAGAATGTTTGACAGACAATAATACTGACATTCGTATAGTTTTAAAGTAAGATTATAGAATAAATCATAAGTGAATAATAAAAATATTATAAAATTATACCTTACATTTTTAAGATCTCCTTTTACACATGATACTATTATATTACAACCTTCACCTTTGGTAGCATTTAAGACCATATCACCAAAGCTACTATCACGTGAATTTCCGATATTACTTTCTGAAACCGAAGGCTATTGATTAATATACACGAGTAAGCCTGGCCTGGCTATTGATTAATATAGACATGATATTAAGGGACTATCCAAAATACCTTTTAGTTCTGGGAAAAGTCTTCGTAAAAATTTCATTTTTTCATTGTTGCTAACAGTTGTGAAAATTTCGCAACTAAATGCTAAAGCTATCGATATAACAGCCTGACCAAGGGCTCCGGCACCACCATGAACTAAAACCCGAATCCCTGGCTTCAATTTTCCTTTGATACACTAAATATAAATAAAATATTGTAAACATTGTAATCAAATACACAAAAAAACTGCATAATAATAAAGTACCAAGCAATAAAGAGCAAGACAGTATGCCAATGGAACGGTAGCAGCATCTTCCATACTCCAATGTGTTGGTACAGGCCATAGAAGTTCTGGTTTCACTTTTACAAGTGTACGGATTGATCTGGATATTGCAATACCCATAACACGAGCCCCACTGTCAAAAAAGTAAGATTATTTTAAAAATTATATTCATTCATTCATAATAGTTGAAAAGATTATATGCAATTTGATATAAATTTATTTAATATTGTTTACTTTTTAGTTGTTCCGCTAAAATCAAAAAAATGAGTGTCTTCTTTATTAAATGCAGTAATTCCTATTTTCTTTCGGACTTCGATGTCATTTACTCCAGCATAATGAACCTATAATATTTTTTAAAATATTTAATTTTTACAACTTCATGTATTTTATTATAATTAATCCTTAATATTAATTTTAGTACCTTAACATCTATCCCTTTGTCATCTAGCTTTGAGGCTTCCGTCCAATGCAAAGAATTCAAATCTCCTATTTGTTCAATTTCAAGTTCCAATTCTCTGCCTTTAATAAAAGTTTCTTGTATTGGTAAGTAATATTCACCACCCCATTGACCCTAAAATTGATTACCATGCATAAATTAGTTCATAATCTTAACTTCTAATTCGTGAGAAGTGAGACGGCGTCCTGGAAAACAAGTGCAGCGTGGATTCAAATATATATATATATATGATAACATTTAAAAGATAAACCAAAAAGCTAATAAATATCAAAATCAATATTGAAACAATTATGAATATCAATTATATCACTTACATTTTTAAAAATATTAACAGCAAGATCAGTAAGTGGAATTTGATCCAGGATTTCATCACTTAATTCATTGAGGATGTCATTGATCATAACTAAAGTAATCTTACGACTTTCTTCGTTTCTCCACTTCTTCACGGTAGATTGTAAATCAGCCAACGGTGGGTAAGAGGTCAACAAGATAAGACGTTGATGTAAGGGTATCGCTGCTCTTCTTGATGTAAGTAAGGCAAGATCTGATTCCGTGTTGACTGTGACAGCGCTTGTGCCTGAATTTGAGTTGATGGGGCGCCATATCACAAGTTCTAACACCGTTGTATCTATAGTATGCGCACAAATACTTTTAAATAGTGTTGATGGGCGGCCATTTAAGATTTCTGATGTATATTTTTCATAATTGACTACTAATGAGTGACATTTAAGGTGTCGGTGAAATAATTGGCACATCTGCAAAAAATAAACTATAATATAAAAAATATACATATATTTTTAGGTATATTATGTTGTAAAAAGAGGCATTGAACCACTCAACAGACGTAGTCTTTCCACTTCGGGGCAAAATTTGAAAACGTCTTTAATTTACTCTGCATATACAAGATAAAAAGTAAAAAAATAAATTAAATGAAATTAATAAAATTTTACTTACATTATTGTCATTTGATAAATTTGTGACTAAAAATAAATCGAAGTCACCCGATAACACGTTTTGTCGTATGGCATTTTCTCGATTAATCCTCGAAATTTTTACTTCTACTCCTGGTATTTCAGATATAACTTCAATCAATTCTAGAAAATCAGAGCTACCGTTTTCTAATATATCACAGACATTTAGCTTTTGTTTGTTTAAGTTTTGTGCAACAATTTGTATATAAGTAGAGAGGGCCGACTTTTTCTGTAACATGCAATTCTTAATTACTAATACTACAATAAAACAGTAAAAAAGTGAGGTTGTACTTTAAATATTTTTACAAAAAAAATTATGATGTCAAACATAATAGAACATGTTATGATTTCCTAAAGTTTTCCTGAATTACTGCAGGAATTTTAATAGACAAATTATAATAATTGATTAAATGTACCCTTAAAAAAATTGAGAAAATAATATGTTTTTGAACATCTGATGAACAACCAGTTCAGAGTCCAGCGATATTATAATAAATAATGAAATATCACCGTAGCAAAAATTGCTTTTTGCTAAATATACAGTTCAGCTAAGTTATAAAAAATAATGAAAAAAAAGCACCATGGCTTAACAAAAGTTATACAGTGTGATGAGCAATTTTAATTGGTAAATAAACTGTCTAGGAAAGCGTATGTCTATTACTGCGAAGGTAATGAATTTTACAAGGACCATGAAGATCATCTTATATAACCAGATCATTTATTGTTATTAATAAATAACAAATAATATTAACAATAAGCAAAATTACTTATATAGGTACCTACATCTATGAAGTTTGTTGACTGATGAGGAACAAATTTTAGAGCTTTCAATCCAATGTTTTTATTGATAGATGGCAAATCATTGAACCTTATATCGTTCATTATAATGCCACCGCACCTAAAATATTAGCTTTATTATAAATTAAATAATAATAATTAAAAAATATATTTTTAATGTCCTATATGTACCTGGTGTAATCATGAATTTCATTAATTTTTGCTGGGACTACATTTATTCCCTCTATTTGATTAGTACTGAGAAGAGCATGCTGATTTACATCAATTATCATCTTTCTTATAAAATGAAGCTGAGATATTGTTTCATGAACTCTTCTCAACATATTTAACTGAAGCATACCATCTATGAGAGTCACCCAATTATTATTCCATTTTAAATTTGCTTCAGATAGCGACAAATTAGCATTATAAATACTACAAAATTCCCCCCTGAAATATTATTATAAGAATTATATATAGTACAATACAAAGATATTTATAAATCTTTATTTTTAACTCATTTTTATGTATTGTTTTGTAAACTTACGAATAATTGTAATCCCTTGTAGAAAATAGTTCGTAGATATCATTTGATTTCAGTTCCATTGTTTCATTAATGCCTAATTCATATTTTTCTGTGCCTTCTATATTTCCAGCTATGTAACCCGACACTATGTTAGTATTTTCATCTAATACCTATTAATGTAAATTTAATATATGCTTATTTATTTGAGCAATGTTACGAAATAATAATACAAAAATGATTGAGATTACTTCGAAACGACCAGATCCTCGATGTATAGTAACGTTTAAGCGGAGGTTTTGGTGATCAGAAAGTAGCGGTTGTGAATAAAAGTGCACGTCGTTAAATTGAACGGACAGCTGCTTTTTTTCAACGCCCAAAACCATTGCTAGTGTATCCCAAACTCCAACCAGCGCAGCAGAAAAGGGATACAGGTTATTCCCTAAAAAAAAAAACATTTTCTAACAATTTTCGAAACAAATTCTAACAAAAACTGTTTTTTAAGCAAAACATCGCTACCATTTTTTTACCATTAAAAGCATTTTGTTACCATTAAAAAGTCTTTATTCACTTACTTCCTAAAACATGACTTTTTAAATAAACATTCTCATCATCATAAGTGGATATAATGAATTTGGTAGCGGCTGCTGTTTTTCTAAGAGCTGAGACGTATAAGGGTAAGCTCCTGTGAATAAAATTTTAAAATATACAGTTCAAATGTAAAAATCATAAGCATTTACTGTTTTTATATAAAAATATACGTTTACTAGTATTTACCACTTTTCATTATGTGCCCATTCCACTAAATGTGATAACATCGGTGTACCAGTAGACACGGGAAATTCGACCTTTGGATAAAGAACTTCTATTTTAGGAGTAAGCCCTCCCATGTAGAGCCTGCAAAAGATATTATGGATAATAATATTATTTTCTTTTTATGTTAACTATTTCACGGCTACGGGGTTACAGTTGTTTCAAATAAAAATAAATCTGTAACTAAAGAATGCATGAGTGTAATTTTTTTTGTCAATGACTTTTTAAATATATATTTACTTTTTTATTTATGAAAAATCCATGTTACAACCATTGATTATAAAATTATAAAATTGGAGACTGACAATTGTCACGCCGGCAACGCACCTGTAGCTCCTCTGGTGTTAAGCGGGGTCATAGGCGGTGGTGATCATTTACCATCAGGTGACCCGTGCACTCGTTTGTCTTGTCTTTTTCCATAAAAAAAAGGTAAAATAGAACTCAAACCAACTTACTTTCCAATAGCATCGAGTAAGTGTTGCACATTATCAGGGTGCCCGCGCCTAGTAAGCGGTACGTGATGGCAAGATTCAGGAAGCGACCGTTTGACGATAGCTTGTAACAATCCGTGTGGAGCAATCTCAATCACAATTGCATTCGCTGGAATCAACCGTGATGTCTCTTCGAAGAGTACAGAGTTCTATCACAAACAAATAAAACAAAACATAGATATTATTAATTTCAATTCAAATCAGCTTCACGCTGTATTCTGCACACATCAAGGTGAGAGGGAACCTAGTATTATGATACTCCGTTCCCAAATTTCCACCCAATTTTTTGGGCCAATGACTGAATAGTTGAGTGGCGAAACTCAACTCAGGCTTTTTGATCTTGGTGCCAGAATGGAAAAATGAAAATATGAATATATTATAATTCATTCTCTGTAGTGAGGATTGAACTAACAACCATAGCGTTACAGTCACACCCTTGTGACCTGCGCTACGGTGGCCTGTTATTAAATTTCTTTATATTATTTCATGCAGTAGAGACATAAAGCTGAAAATTTGTACATGGATAGATACTAACCAGTAAATTATTTGTATGGTATTCGGCTGAAGAATATTTGGCTATTTCTTCATCCCATCTGTCTTGTGGTACAGAAGTTGATACCCATTTATTACTGCGAAGCTTTGGTGCTTTAATAACTTCATTTAAATTCTTAAGTAAGCCAGGACCTTTAAAAGAGAATTATATTTTAATAAATCGGTTGTTTGAATATAATAAGTTTTCGAATAAGATATTTATTTACCTGCTTTGGAGATGTAGCGTGAATGATATGCTATATTTGAACACGGTACTTCTTTAGCGAAAATACCCTTAGAAGTTAAGTGGGCTACAAACTCTTTCATTGCGACAGCTGGTCCAGATATAGTACTAGAGTCAGGGCCATTATGGCAAGCCACTTCTATTTCTGGTGGGCATATTTTCAAAAGCTACAAAACATATATTACATTATGCCTTAATTATAAAATAGTAAAAATAATTATTTTTGTTACTAATGATAGCAGTTCCAATAAATTGTATTAATTAATGAAATAATCAAATATGTCTGCGACGTATCTTATAAATACACGAAAATTATAAATACACGAAATCACAGCAAAGACAGGATTATTCAATAAATTTGAAGTTACTATTTCTGAAGATGTTAAAAGTACCTCTTGATATCCAATACCGACTGCTGCCATAGATCCCTTAATAAATTCTGTTTGCAATGATACCAATCCACGACTATATGCAGATAAAATCATTTCTTCTGCTGTTAAACATTCATCAGCATACGCACATCCCATTTCACCTAGACTATGCCCTACAAAGAATTGTTTCAAATTGTAATTAATAAAAAGTCTGTAGTCCAATTACATAAAAACGTACTAAAATACATACCTATAATGTTATCAGGAACAATTTCCAAAGCTCTCAAAATATCGGTAAGTCCTATTTGAATCGCTGCGATTCCCACGAAGGAGTGTAGAATGTTATCAAATATGTTTTTGTCACTCGAAGTTATTATATCAACTATATTAATTCCTTTAGGTTCCAGAGCACATCGGCAACTATTTTTGTCAAAAGATATATATATTTAAGAAATATATGATGATATGGGGCAGTTAAAATCTTTCGTACTTACGCTAATAATAAATTCAAATTCCAAAGTAAAAATATTTTTTAGTTCACAGTCGCCACAGCTGTGGCGCAGGTGCCACTGTAAACGTGAAAGGTCGTGGGTTGCATTTCTACTCGAGGATAATATTTAATAGTTGGAATAGATTTAATTAGTTTAGAATCCTTACTATGAAAATATTTTTTCTGAATTGGAGAAACTGACCAGAGTTTTCTTTGCTTGTGATGCCGTAAAACGCAAAGCGGAGATTAGGAACATACCTAAAGAAATATACGTTATTTATATTACCGTTCAATAGCAGCAGCAAATATCGGTATACGCATAAGCTGTTTTCCCATTCCTGCCCACTGAGATCCCATTCCGCTGTACATAAACCACACAGGACGCCTTACGTCATCGAAATAGTCAGTTTTATCGCTTAGACTGATAGTACCCTTGGTGTTGGAATCTGAATTATGGAAAAAGATAAGTTAAAATTAGTCCTGGGGATTCTTCCATCATTCGGTACATACTTTCTATATTCCTATACTCTCAATTTCCAAGGATGAGTCAGCAACAGAAGAGCTTTTAATAGGATATAAAGAAGACCAAATTATAACAACAACGTACCAAGAATTGTGTATCCTCTGCCCAAATGCCCCATGATATCTGTTTTGTGAATATTACGTAATAACGCCAATTCTTCAGGGTCAATAGGACGTGATTTCAAATCATTAATTATTTTTATTACTGAAGATTCTTGTCGACCTGATACAGTTACTAATTGTGGAATATTTGTACTGTAACGAGAGGGGTCCTATAACATAAATAAACGTTTCAAATTTCTATAAGTGAAATATTAATAATACCCTAATATTTTTTTTAAATTTATGAACCGATGAAATTAGCAAACATTTAGCGGTAAGAAAAGTTCAAGAAAATATAAAAATGTAAACTGCATATTAATCGGCTACTTCTGAGATCAACATACACAAGCGCACATACACACAGACATTTAGACAAAAAATTGAAAAATATATTATTTTGGATTAATTACATATATAAATAAATAAATAAATGCCTTCAATTATAGATTTTCTAATATATCCTTCATGCACAGACAGCGATCACTGTTATCAAATCTACGAATATCTATATAGAATCTATTCAATACCTTGGGCTTATAATGGCCTTTCAACAAAACATGAGCATTGAGACCAGTTACTGATAGGTTATTAACAGCAGTGTAAGAGTGATTGATCTTTTCATGGTCGGTAACAACACGCATTCGTCCTTCACGAAGAGCTGCTATATCCTGGCGAGGTGAATCACAATGCAAATTTGCCGCGATTTGTCCAGTGTGGTAGGCCAAAAGAACCTATTTTAAAAAAATATATAATATTTTTATTGAAGAGGAAGAGGCCGTCGTGGCTCAGTGGCACAAGGGTGTGACTGTAACGCAATGGTTGTGGGTTCGAACCCCCAAAATATTTACTCAAATTTATATTTCCGTTGTTCGCTCCGAGTTCCGCCACTTAACACGCAATGGCTTCAGAATTCGGCGGTAAGTGGGGAACGGAGTGTGTTAACACTATGTTCCCTCTACCTACCCTGCTGTGTGCGGGATACAGCGTGAGGCTGATTTAATTTTTTTTTATTTTTAAAAAAACTATCAATAAACATCATTGGCGGGTTTACCTTAGTGATAGCAGATATTCCTGATGCTGCTTCTCCATATCCAATATTGGACATTACGCTACCGACTTTTAGGGAATTACTCCTATTCTTACAAAAAACTTCTTCAATAGCTTCTAGTTCTGATTTGTCAGCTTCAGTAACAGCTATAAAATTATTTAATTAATAAATATAAACAAAAATTGAGTTAAGCTATAAAAAATGATCTAATATGAATAATTTCATATTAGAACTTCATATTTCCCCTATTTAATATGAAGTTATAAACTATTAAGTAGTGAGTAAAATACCTGATCCAAACGCTTCAACATATTCGACGGATTCTGGAGAAATTTTAGCTTCTTCGTAAAATTTCTTAAGAAAATTAGCTGTAACAGCCGGACTCCTGTAAAATCCATACTTCGGTCCTCTTTCGTCTTTTTCTAATTTTGTGAATTCACATTTAATGTAAACAATTTCAGCGTATACTCTGTAAAATATAATAATTTAATAATTAACTGTTCAAATTTAGTATAAATATATGGAAATAGTCTATTTATATATTATAATATACCTTAAAGCATTTTTAGCTTTTTGCAAGAAAAGAACATTAATTGCTTCAGATTTGGCACATCCAGCGGCGTTAGAATCGAAAGATTTTGTTTTACCATCCATACTCAATTGCATTATTCTAAAAAGAATATTATTATAAGTAAAATATAATAGAGGCCAGTAGTGGCACAGGGCACAAAGTATGACTGTTAACACGACTGGTTGTGGATTCGTTCCCTTCTCGATTAAATGAAAAAAATATTTAAATTTATAGTACCATTCGCTTCGCTCTGGTGTTGAGGCAAAAGCGTAATATCTCCAGACTTCGGCAGAAAGTGGGCAACGGAGTGTCTTAACGCAAGGTTCCCTCTGCCTACCCTGCAGTGTGCAGGATACAGCGTTAAGCTGACATTAGTAAAATAACATTGTCTACGCTCCGAATTTCCTAAAGTAGGAATATTACTAGAAAATAAGGGCGATGTTAAGTCAGTCGGTCACTCAACATGACTTGTAATGTCTCGAGAATTGGGCGAAAATGGGGAACAGCTGATAGTAAGACTATCAGGACTATCTGGTTCCCCTGTTCTTATCTCTACACCTCCATACTCTACTACTCTCTACAGATATACTCTACTATAAGATACAGCGTGAGGCAGAGAACAAATGTACCATACCTTCCATAGTGGATAGAAGATTGCGGGTGTAAGCACAAGTTGGATCCTCCAACTATGGCGGCGTCACAATCCCCGCGAGTAATTGCCAAATAAGCCAGTTCTAATGCTCCAGCTGAGCTGCAGCAAGACCCGTCCACACCTATTGATGGACCTTTAGCATTCAGCCAGTACGAAATACGATTGGCGAACATTGTCTTACTGCATCTACGTAAACATAATCAACAAAAAGGTCTTAGTATGATCAAGATATGCGCAAGCGTGTCCGACCAAGTTAAAAAGTTATAAAAGTTGAAAATGGAAACTTAAAATGTAAATTTTACTAGAACTATTTCAAGCTAATTTTATTTTTAGAACAAGTAATTTTTTATTGACGATTATATTTTTTAATTGGCAAATTAAGCAGAGGTTGTATATAGTGACGAGGCCAGCCGTGGTGCATAGACAAAACGTGCCAATGTAAGCACGACAGCTTGTGAGTTCGATTCCCACTCGAGGAAATTAAATATTTAATATTCTCGCCTGGTAAGGAGGCAAAGCGTGGCGTTGACTTCCGCGGCGGAATATCATTTATCTTGAATAAAAAGATAAGATACACTTGTGTTTTCTTTTTATTTTTTGACTTACCCTGTGATACCAAAACCTGTCCTGTTACTAACGTAAAAGCATGTCTTATCAGCCTCAGAAAAGCAACTGCCGATATATACGCCAACTTTTTTGCCGTAAAGTTCGACGGGACTAACGCCTGGTTTGAATAACAAAATATTATGTTTGTATTTAAAATATCAACGAAGTAATAATAATCTAAAAATGATGACCTTAAATGCTTAGAAATAATTACTTTATTAGATAAACACCGAATAATTGATACTTTTCATTACATCTTTGGCAATAATCAGATGTATGATGTGAGTAGTGCCAGAAAACATTATGACAAAACAAGTGTCTTGACTCTATGTTGTCTCTCACTTACTGCGCAAGATAACATAAAATAATAATGAATAAAGTTTTATTCAGGTCGCATTCATAACATTTTGCAAGAGCATTTCAAGCTTACCAGCATCATAAATAGCTTGGTACGCCTGTTCCAATATTTTCCGTGCCATCGGGTCCATATTATTTCCTAGACGGTAGTGGACTTTGAAGAATTGTGCATCAAATAACATCAAATTAGGCACTTTGCCCGTGTATTGAGCTACCTCAGGATGTTCATATTGCCAACGAGAATGTTCTGTATTAACAGGATTAATCTGTGAAATAAGAATATGGATTCTTATTTTATTTTTATATGCAAAAAAATATAAAATATATTTCCATTTAAGTAAATTGTATAATCTACTTAAATGGAAATATATTTTTTATTATGGTGGAATTGTCAGCACCACTATAAATGAAACCACAGTTTTAACTAGTCTATAAAAGCAAAAATAATTCCCAAAATTAAAAAAAGTTATTTTTTCTAACAAAATAATTAATAAAATTATCGTTTTAAAACAAAACACCATTTGTAAAGTATAACATAAACACGCACACACTTACCTGTCAAAGCGGCAACGTCGCATGCGTATGTGTGCGTCACACGAAATACAGGTATGGATAAAAATCGTAAAATGAAAAAAAACTCTACGTCCAAACTGTTGAGGTACCTTAATTAATTTCTTTAGTTCTGGGTTTGCAAAAATAAAAGAATATTTTGCTAATAATCTGTCTCCTTCTATTTTGATGTATTAAATTCTAACATGTCTTTTAAATATAAATGAGTTAAAGGTATATCATAATCTTTGAAAATCTCACCTTATTGTATAAAATATTCGAGAGTTCCTTTACACTGTGAGATTCAGGATATAAACCTGACATTCCCGTTATAAACACCTTTTCTCGTGATCTTTCCATATCAATTTCTGTAGGCTTCACAAAAGAACTTGCTATAGGCGCCATTGTCTATAAAACGAAATTATATTAAATTGTAGACAAAGCTTTCACTCCCCTTTTCAATTGAAAATCAGCAATTAAAATTTCTTTCCGTTTCTTTAAACTATTGAAATAATTTAAACGTAGTCATTTTCACCAACTGTCGTAGCGCCGCGCCCCCGCCTCAGATTATAAACACTTCATTAAAGGTTTGATGCCCACTCGGGAGAATGAATTATTTTCATTTTCTAGGGAAACCTAGCATTACTAGTGTCCATCTTCCTACTCTTGATCTCTTCTTTAGCTCCTCCTGTATCCTGCATATAGAAATGCAAGCAGGCGTGATGCTAAAAAAGTGATCATTTCTCCGGATGAGTATCACACAGACCCACTACGTCACGATGATATGTCAATATTTCTCTTTTACTATTATCTAATTCTTATTATTAAAATTATTTATACAATATTTATTTTCATAAGATTGATTTAAGTCTCAAAAATATACCTTCTAATGTAAAAAAATATACTGAAATTGTTACAACCACTTTCGTCCGCACCAGGAGTTCTTATAAAATTTACAAAGCCACTGCAATCCCTATAAATAAAATAATAATACTCTCATTTGAATTTTTCAATAATTATATTTCAACCTTTCTTTATAAGTTATTAATATTCAATTTAAAAATGTAAAATTTTGCGTAAATTTGAATATATTATGGTAATTAAATTTTGTTAAGTTCAAACACCGTAGTTGCAACATATATTTTTTGAAGGATAAACAAATTTTATCCATATTTTTTTTATGGTAAGGGTTATCTGTTTTTTGTTTAAGTTGGTGTAATGTATTAAATAAATAATAAATTGTTCTTTAAATATTTTACCATTATTTTATCATTGAAGTATATATTTTTTTATTTACACGTAGTATCCCCCTAGAATGGTCACGTTATGGATATCAGTATGGAGTGTATACCCCATACTATACTATACTGAGAACCGAGCAACGAACGCTACGGCTTCCGTAGGCCTCCGTCTGTATTTATTGAATAAAACATTTTATTCACTTATTCTAATAGATACCTTTCCTTTCTTCACGTCTTTCTTTTGGTATTGGAAAGACGTGAAGAACCTTTGGCTTACGCCCAAACTTAGGCCATTATTTTTCATCTTCAAAATTATGATTTATACCCGAAATTTGTTCTTATTATAATGAAATATATATGTATGTATTTAGATTTTTCTAGTAAAAGTCGATTTTAATAAATATAAAGTTTATTAAACTTCTAAAAAAAAATTTGCGTTATACAAAAGACGCATTTATTTAATTTAAATACAATTTGTATTCATATTTAAGTTAGTGACCCCTGACTTGTTTGTTTTGCATTGTCAAAATGGGTCATTTAGGTTTTCTAATAACGTCATTTATACACGTTGCATGGAAATAATAATAATTTCATATATTTTTTAATTATTTTTTTTAATTACAAAATACTATTCTTCTTCTTCTTCCTGGCATTAATCCCGGCTATTACCAGGGTCTGCCTTCCTACTCAACCTACTCCACTCCACTCCAAGGTCTTTTGCGTCCTCGGTGGTTAAACCATTGGCTCTCATGTCCTGCAACACGACATCCATCCTATCCTATTGTTTGTGTTAAACATTTATTGGTATTATATTAATAATTTAATGTCCGAATAATATATTTTCAGATTTTTTCTTGCTTATGTTGTATTTTATGGTTCTTGCGAGTAAGAAAACAAAGAATATAAATATACATTTTCCGTGCTGCATTTTTGGGTTTACAAAGATATATGTAAGAAAATATAATTTAACTTTAAGTTGATAAGTACCAGAAGGGGAATCAATCGTACATCATTAATTCTGCAAAATAAAATAATTAAATTTGATGAGCCTTTCATAGTACTAAACAGACTGGATAGTTTCTTTAGTACTATGAAAGACTTTGTCCTGATGGAAATTCTGAACCATTTATTTCAGCCTGTCGCGTGTTATCAAAACATTATATTATTCTCCACAATGTTGCGAGAATAAATAGTACAGAATAATATCAGCAATTAATATGAACACATTGATTAATAGATAACTGTGGTTTGTTAAACAATGTCAGACATATGCGTGTTACATGAAGGCTATAAAGTAACTTCTAATAATACAGTAACGATACGATACTCGTATATTCAAAGAAATGTTTAAATATGAATAAAATTTATGATAGACTTCAGTGCAAATTGCAAGTCAACTTTATGGGCATTGCCAATCTATTTCTTCTTAATCCCCTTTGTCATTGAATCTTGTGCAGCTATCAGCAGTCAGTCTTTGAGTTATTTCACTTTTTTTTCATAAAATCTTTGAATTGGATAAATGGAACATTTCTTTGTTTAACTCTTTGTTAAGAGAGTTAAGTAGCGTTAAAAGGCGTAAACTGAGAGAACCCAACATTAAGGCTCTCCGTTCTCTAATTGTCTACACGTACTTATAGTACAAGCACTCAGAAGATTTTCATAAATCCATTCCAGAATGGAATTATCTATTTTTATACTGTGTAACTGTAAAATCGACTGCTTGTTGATTTGATCCCCACTCGAGGAGATGAAATATTTATTTAAATTAATGTTTTCATTTCTTCGCTCTGGTGTCGAGGCAAAAAAGCCCGGCGTTAAATTCCGCCAGTAAACACGCAGTGCGTCCAGAATTCAGCGGAAAGAGGGCAACGAAGTGTCTTAACACTAGGTTCCCTCTGTCTACCCTGCTGTGTGCGGGATACAGCGTGAAGCTGAAGCTGGAAGAACGGAATGTAAAAAATTGTATTGGGATATTTAAGGATGATGCAAAATTATGTATTTTTTCTTTAAAATTATAAATAAAATTCAATGAACTAACTTGAGGTCACATAATAATATGGATGATACTTTATTTGCCCAAACCAGAAAAAAAGGTAAATGTCACTAACGAAATTATACTAACATGGCATTTTGTCCACCAACTTTACTTTTATAATTGAAAATCTATATAACCAGTGGCTAAAAGCATATTCTTGTCCGTTGCATTGTAATACACACGTCCTTCTTTGATTGGGGATTCCTTAATAAATGTATTTGACGAAAATGCCATATTCTTAAATTGATATAAACCCTGAAATTACACATTGTTTTTATTTATCATATTAAAAAAAAACAACAGCAAAATAACAACACTTATTCTTCAACCCTTGTCAGGGTTCAAATAGGCGCGAGTTAATAACTGTTTAAACATAGCTTACAGGCTGTAGTGGACATTTTAGGATTGGCATAGGTCGATCTTTTTCCGGAGTTCGAGCATAAGCTTCTTGTATGGGCCGAGAAAACAGAAGATTTTTTTCTATAAAATCACACATTAGTATGTGCAATTCAAAATGAGTATACGTGTATACGTTCGTAGAATACATCTTATAAACATAAAGGTTGTGCTGAAAATAATGTAAATTTCAGTTAAGATATTAAGTTTCTATGTGAGCTCATCATCTAAGACGGACAGCATCTGATAAACGCGATGAATATGGTAAATGTATGATATGGTAAATTCATAGTTTAGATTATTTTCCGTATCACCATTATTACGAATTTGGGCTGTCCGTGGGTTTCTCTGCCTATCGTAATATTTTTTTTTAAATTCTAATATCGTCTCAAAAATTTATGAACACCGACTGCACGCATCATGACTCATTGTCACGTTCCCATTGAGCCGAGTGTGCAAGCGAGAGATCGAATGACATAAATATAAGTGGAAGTAAATTTTAATTTGTCGAAAATTTCTTTTTTGTATTATCATCAATGTTGTCTTATGACTTTATCGAGTAAAATTATCCTCCGGAAATTGACTTTACCAACAACTTTACTTTATCCTTTTTTAGCTTTACGCTAGTAGGCAGACTAAACCTGGGACTTCTTGAAATAATGTGTGTGCGGAACTTAAAGTGGCGCTAGTGCTAGTGATTAAACTAAAAAAAATAATAGAAAATTGAACATTTACCTGCACGTGTTTCCCATCTAACTTTTTAAGGAGTTGGAAAATAATCGTGAGATAGTACAAGTGATCAGAGCGATTAAGGCGTCGTATAGTCACTGTGATATTGCTAAAATAATTTTCGTTGTAGTACGACAATTTAGCATGTTCCAGATTCATATATTTCTGTAAAAAATAAAACATTAAATATTATATTTGCAGGCGCGGCGTTGAGTATCGACACTCAACTTAGGAGAAATATAGAGAAACAATTAGGTTAGAATTAGGTTGCCCACATCAGTATATCTTAAATCTATATCAATTCCAGGAGGTCAGTCGTGGCACAGAGTGTGCCTGTAAAATCGACTTGTTGTGGTTCGTTCCTCACTCGAGGAGATGAAATATTTACTTAAATTAATATTTCCATTTCTTCGCTCTGGTGTCGAAGCAAAGCGCAGCTTTGAATTCCGCTCAACACGGAATGCCTCCACAATTCAGCAGAAAGTGGGGAACGGAGTATCTTAACACTAGGTTCTCTCTGCCTACCCTGCTGTGTGCGGGATACAGCGTGAAGCTGATAAAAAAATACCAATTCCGTGTGATACCAATTTTGATTTAAATTGAGATTTATAGAAATAATCAACCATTATGAACGTACCTGTTTAATACATTCTGCAATAAAAAGGCTGAAGGTAATAAGATACAATGTGAAGTACAATTTTTTAATCATTTTAAAATGAATTGGGCAATGTGTCTGTACACTCGAAGTTTAGATTTTAACTGATAAACAAACAAAATAACTGAATAGATGACAACGATTTATTATAATTTGTTATCATTATGTTTTTTAACTGACTTCAAAACTGAAATTATTATTTTAGTTTTTTATTTCATTTTTTTCACACCGTATCTTTCATATAACAGCATAAGGATTAAACACTCCGTTCTTCACTATTTTTACTTCCACACTATGATAGAAAATGATTGTTGATTCTTCTACTATGAGTCGAACCCAGAAACGTTACGTTTCCGTCAGCCGCCAGTGTCGGCCTCCTAGATTTTAATATCATAGATATCATAAATTAAAAATTGGCCACGTGCGAGTAGGACTCACGTACGCAGGGTTCTGTACTATTATCTATAAAAAGGAACAGAAAAATCTAATTTCATACAAAATGCAACAAAAACGATGCATAAATAGTATAATATCTTTTGACTGTAATGAGAGACTTAGAAGATTGATTTCTTTTGTGCTATATATGTGTGTACGCATAGACATCAGACCGATTCTGACGGAGAGAGGGACAATAAAGTTCCTATAAAGGTTTCATTATTCCCTTTTGAGGTATGAAACCCTAAAAAATATATATTATTTATACGAGTACGTATGTTATTGCTACAATCGTAATGAGTATTGTATAATTTAAAATTACCGGAAGTATGTCAATATATTTATTTGTATTCGTAAAGCATTTTGTGTAATATTTCTGAGTAAATTTTGATATTAAATTTTTCATTTTCTGAGTATAGTCTAGCAAACTTCGCACTATTTGGTCTACAAAAATCGACAACCTAATTAAACTTAACTTTGAACTTGGCTCTCAATCACAAAATTACGTTTGTAATAGGAATCTAATTTGGAAATACCGTTTTGTCATTATTAAAATGGAATTGCCTTGTTTAATACGTATGTATGTTAGAAAATAGATTTGAACGATTGCCTTTAAGTAATGAATTTTTGTAATCAACAGACCACAGAATATTTTTATAAGGTTATTGTTGTCGAAGAGTTATGACATCAAAAATATCGAGGAGTCCATCAATTAGTGCACGAAAATATGCTTTTATATATATAGTTATGTGGTTCCGCCTGTTCGTTGGAGTATACTCTAAGATTTACGACAACATTCTATTTAGCGTTATAGCAAGAATCTACTGTATTGGTTGTGTTTTCATAGCTTTACATAAACATCTGCAACTATGGGATTTTTTGGTTAAAAGGAATTACATACTTTTGGCCGCTCAAAAGTTAACTGTTTATATAACAATTGTCGTAGTATCAATGGCAAGCGACGGTGAACACTTTAATATATGTCTCAATGAATTAGAAAACATCGATCCCTTAACTCTTCTCCATTTGGATAATAATCTAATAATTTCTAGATTTATTTTTGTTCTGATAGTGTCACTAGGTATATATCGAATATGGTTCCTTATGTTTTTCCGTAGTTTTTTCACGTTGCACGATGTTTATATAGAATCAATAGTTTTAATGGGAATATATTCTAGTCACATGAGTAGAATATTAATGTTTGATATGATTTGGTCGCGCTTGAGATGCTTAAGCTTAACAATGGAAAGCAATATTCTATTTTATGGAAATGTCAAAAATTACATCGAAATTAAAAAAATGAAAATTGAACAATATTTACTGATTTATAAAAGAATCTTAGTAACCATGAACAACATTGGTACTGCTACAAAAATTTTGGTAATTATAACAGTATTTCATTATATTATTATTTTAAACAGGGTGGAAGAGGCAGCGCTCCTTTTACTGAAACTGCATATAGGGTAAAATATTTCAAACCCCGAACTAAAAAAATTGATCAAGGTACCTCAACAGTTTGGACGTAGGATTTTTTTTTCATTTCTCGACTTTTATCCATACCTGTATTTCGTGTGACGCACACATACGTGTGCGACGTTGCCGCTTTGACAGGTAAGTGTGTGTGTGTTTATGTTATAATTTACAAATGGCGTTTTATTTTAAAACGATAATTTTATTATTTATTTTGTTTGAAAAAATAACTTTTTCATTTTTAGGAATATTTTTTTTCAGAATTATATAAGGCTTTTATAGAGTAGTTAAAGCTGTGGTTTCATTTAAAGTGGTGTTGACAATTCCACCCTGTATATTACATGTAAATAAATCGAATGGAAAATTTGTATTCTATCTTATCTTTAGAATGCATTTATAATTATTTTCTAGTATCTATTATTTCAACGACCAATCGAACTTATTGTATAAGTGCCTTATTCCTATAAACATTCATACACTTTAAGAGTGAATCTGTAATACGCCTTATGATAGTATTAATTATAAATCGTATTTTTTTTTCTCAAAATCAAAATATATTTTTTTCTATCCTAATTGTGAAGTGCTTCGTTAACCTGCAGATAATGGAATTTATATAGAGTGTATGTCAAATTATTTATCTTGAATTTTCAGATATTAGTTAGCCTACCACACTTGCTCGTGACCGTATTTACTATAGTTCTAGATAACGTGAAATATTCTAATCACAAAGTAAGTTGCTTAAAGGTAAAGTAGTTTTATAATAAACGAAAACCACCTTATTTCTATTGAAGTTATCGTGGTGAAGTGGACCACCATTCCAAACCACCAAAATAAACCTGAGCGTTGTGGGTTCAATCCTCATTGAAATAAAAGATTTTTTCATTTCGTTCTTGCAAGTTAAAAAGTGACGTTCAGTAATTCGACGTAGTAATGACCAAAGAGAATTTAAATTAAAAAAAGGACCTATTTATTATGCTTGTTTTTTCAATTATGTTTCATTTATATTTTTTATTTATGCAGGCGAATTTTTGTTTTTCATTTATTTTTCTATCTCTATGCATTTTGCTGTTACAATATTAAACTCGTGCGATTTTAAATTTTAAAGCGTTGTAGTGAGAACACGTATATATAGTTTGCGAGGCTTAAGCTGAGCTTTGCATTTGTGTGAGTGATTATAAAAGTGGAGACAGTATGGAGACAATATGACATCAATAAAGTAAGTTCCAACATAAAAAATATCAATTATTCTCTTACTCTTAAAGTTTCTATGAAATACTAAAATAATATTTTAAGAAATGAATATGTGACGTCGCTATCAATATAAGTGGTTTAGGCCGGTAGTAGTAAGTAACGTAACATCTATATATGAACATTCACACAAATACAAAGATCAGCTTAGAACTCGTGGACTGTACTTCAGTAGATCAAGGGAATGACATGAGTACGTTATGAATTTTCTAAAATAATTTAAGCTGATAGTCTTAACATGAGATCTTTTAATGCCATGTCTCTTTTATTACAGACAGACAGTCTTTACATATTTGATGCTATAATGAGTATAACATTGCCTTGCTTTCCTGCATTATTAGTAGAGCTCGCAAATATTGAAGTGGATAAAATAAAATTTACGCTAACCACTGAGCTCAAGCAATTTACAAGTAAGGGCAATTTTATATTTTAACAACTTAATTTACTCTGAGGCTTCTGTGGTTTATCTCAAAACCATTAGGTTAATATTACTTTTGTTAGCTTCACACTGTATCCCGCACAAGGTAGGCAGAGGGAACCTAGGAACCTAGTGATAAGACATTTCGTTCTTATTAAGACACTTCGGTTCCTCTCTTTTCAACGAATTGTGGAGGCATTGTGTGTTGAGTGGTGGAACTCAACACTGTCCATTGCCTGCCCAGGTAACGGCTTCGCTGTCCATCCCCAGCTTTGTCCTGGAATTTAAAAGCCCCACTAAAAGTATATGGTGCAGCTATGGTAACCTTTTGCTGGTACCTCGGTCGGGTTTCGTATCTTTCGTCTCTACTAAGCATGCTTCTTATCATTTTATTTTGACAATTACTAATAATTTATTTTATTGGTATTCATTTTAGGTGAATCTCTGCAAAGTAAAATAGTCGACGCGTTGAAGTATTTAGAGGTTCGTCCACCAAAATACACAGTTTGGCGCACCATTGATGTCGACATTTCACTTCCCATATCTATTATAAGCATCGCTACTACCTATACAATTGTATTAGTTCAGTATTTGACTGCATAAATTAGTCGCATATGCATATATGTAATATTTTTTTCCATAACCTATTTATACTAATTATATGAAAATACGCTTAGATTAAAATTGTCATTATTTTTTTGTACTTTTAGGTCACTTTCTATATCCTTGAGGTCATATCCTCATCTTATAATCTTAAAAACCTCCTTTTTTATATAATAACAAGATATTCGTTAATATCTTATTTATAGTGTGTTAGTAGGGTAATTAATAAACTCGTTAATAAATCTGATTAAGATTGAAATACGTATTTTTAGATTTTTGTTTAGTCGTCTTATAACATCAACTGTGTCTCTATGTTAGAAAACTATGACTGACAAAAAAAGACTTAGTTTGAATTATTTAAATTTAGTCATTGATAGGCAGTAACATCAAAAGTGTTAAATAAGTAAACTATAACTTTTTACAATACAATATTTAATTTTTTGATTATAATATTTAACGTTTGACTGATAGTTTTTTTTATCAGCAAGACAAGCGACAATGCGAAAGGCGATTACATTTGCCGCATATAAATAAAGATTTAGATTTTTTTACACCAGTATTATTGATGCGTTTAATAAACAAAATTGGTAAATTTTAATAATGTCTATAAAAATTATATTAATAGTGACTTTCATTAATGTGCTCAGTGTACAATCTGGGAAAATATTAGGAGTGTTTTCTATGCCGTCGATTAGCCATCAAGTGGTTTTTCGTAAGCTCAGCCAAGAACTCGCAAAGAAAGGTCACCATTTAACGGTGATCACTACCGATCCAGCATATCCTATTGGAAGAGCTCCTCCAAATTATAGGGAAATAGATGTTGGAAATGTGTCCTATACAACTTTACAAAAAAACTTTCAAGCCAATTATAAAGTTGATCAAGATGTTCAAACTTGTTCAGAGATACGTGAGGGATCTTTAATATTATCTGCTCTTCTAGAAGCTCAACTACAAACTGCGGAAGTTAAAGAATTATTGACCCAAGACAAATATACATTTGATTTGATTTTAATTGAAGCTGTTATGCATCCAGCAATAGCATTGTCCCATGTTTTTCATGCACCAGTAATTTTAGTTAGCTCAATGGGAGCTTTTTTCAACAATCATGATCTTCTAGGATCACCGACCCATCCAATACTTTATCCTTCGTTTATTCATAGAAAAATTTATAATTTAAATATTTGGGAGAAATTGAATAATTTGTACTATCATTTTTGTTATCAATATGTTGTTTATTTAAATGAAGATTATGAAAATAAGCTTTTGCAAAAGTATTTGGGACCAGACACTCCTACTTTAAGCGAGTTATATAATAATGTCCATATGTTATTCATAAATCTTAATTCTATTTGGGCCGACAACCAACCAGTGTCTCCAAGTATTGTTTATATGGGAGGCATTCATCAGCTGCCAGAAAAGGAATTACCTCAGGTAAAAATATGTATGCCATGTCTTTTTTCAAGTAAATAAATGTTAAATCATACAAAAATATTTTGTAAAATATGTTGAAATGCTATTCAGATAAATAATGTAAGCACAAGTATCTCAAGTTTTTGTTTGTAATAATTATTTGAAATTATCTTGAATGTGCCCAAATAAATAAATTTTAAATGTCTAATTAATAATAAATAAACTTTTAGGATCTTAAAAAATACTTAGATTCATCAGAAAGAGGTGTCATATATTTAAGTTTCGGAACAAACATTTTGCCGCAAATGTTACCTAATGACAAATTACAAATTATGGTAAAAGTTCTTTCTAATCTTCCTTATGATGTTTTATGGAAATGGAACGACGATGAACTACCGGGAAAAGCTGATAATATTCAAATTTCTAAGTGGTATCCCCAATCAGATTTATTAAGTGAGTTTTACCTATTTAATATATTCTAAATTAAAATATTTTGTATTTTAATCTCTAAAAGGTCTCATGTACTGCTCGAAGTTAACGATGATTTTTCATTTACAATTCCGCTTAATAAAGTAAGTACATCAGACTAAATATATTATTTTATTAAAACTTTAATTACAGGGCATCCCAAGGTAAAAGTGTTCATTACACAAGCTGGTCTCCAATCTACTGACGAAGCTATAACTGCTGGTGTCCCCCTCGTAGCAATACCAATGTTAGGCGATCAATGGTACAACGCAGAAAAATATGTAAGGCACGGTATTGGAACTAAAGTAGAAATAGCAACTCTCACTGAGCATGAGTTTAGAAATTCTGTAGAAACTGTTTTAAATGACACAAGGTACGTTACAAATATTTCTTATGTTGATAATTATTTTTCTACAGTTTATATAATATATCAAAATTATAAATTTACTATATGATTTATACAAAAACATATTTTTTTAGTTATCGTGAGAATATTATCAAATTTCGTAAACTAATACGAGATCAACCAGAATCACCTCTAGAACGAGCCTTGTGGTGGTCTGAATATGTTATAAGGAACAAAGGAGCAAAACAATTGAGAGCGCGTGGCGCCAACATTTCGAGTGCTGAATATTTTGAATTTGAACTATTTATAATTATCTTATTAGTAGTTTTAATAGTGACATTATTATCAATAATAATTGTTAAATATATATTTAATTGTCTGTATAGTTTACTTAAGAGTAAAAATAAAATAAAATTACACTGACGAAAACAATGAACAGTATAATCTATAATTATCAGTTATAATAACAAAAAAGTAGGTTATCATGTTTTTCTGATGTTTGTCGATAATCTCAAGGTTCTTCCACCCAAATGACCGTGGGCAGCACTTTGATCAGTTAATCTTCCTTACACGGTAGATTTTTTAGTGATTACCTAATTATGCAGTCTTTTGATATATTATACATCAAATTGTTTCGGTTTTTTTTAACTTGATGCCGTATACTGCAGCAGGGTAGGCAGAGGGAATCTGGGAGCCTATTTATTAAGATATTTAGTTTTTTTTTTATTTAAGATATTTAAGATATTTAGTTCTTGTTTAAATTATCGTGTGTGTGTGTTGCTAGTCAGAATACTAATTATATCATTGGAATATATGTTCATGCTTTGTTAATTTTATGTGTAATCCTTAAAAACTGAATATATACAAAATAAATTGTATGCAAACATGGAGTTATAAAAAAGATATTAAAATTGATAAAATAATTATTTTCTATAATATTTGATATATTATCGAAAATAATCATTTTAAACATATTTTTTTGTTACACATTTAGATACACTAAGAAGTAATAAAAATATAATCGTATATTTAATTGTTTTTTTTTTTTACAATGATGCATCAAAGTGAGATAAGTAAATATGCAGTAGATCATGTTTACTTAGATTTTTCTCAAAGTCAATATTTTGTAAGACGCTATTGTAAAAGCAATTATATAAAGTTCTTACCAACAAGCACGTGACTGTAAACACAACGGGTTATGAGTTCGACTCCTACTTGAGAAATAATTTTCTTTATATTTCATATTTTCATCTGAAGCCGTCGCGTGGGGCAGCGACACAAGGGTGTGACTGTAACGCGACGGTTGTGGGTTCGATCCCCACTCGAGGAAGTGAAATAATTACTATTTTATGTTTCCATTTTTTCGCTCTGGTATCGAGGCAAAGCGCGGCGTTGAGTTCTGCCATTCAACACGCAATGCCTCCAGAATTCGGCAGAAAGTGGGGAACGGAGTATCTTAACTGCTGAGCTAAGCTGATTTTGATTTTAAAAATCTTTACAAGAAACTCTGTTGTCCGCCCCTACTGGTTTTATGCAGTCGGGTTTTTGCATATATATTTTTTTTCTTTTTATGGAAACGTTTTATGTTGAAAAAGAATTTATTAATAACAAATAAAAACAAATAGGTAAGATTAGTAGAAGATTTACCTTTTATTTTTTATGTACGTAGATGCATATACTATAACATATTATGAAAATGTCAAAAAATATCGTAGTAAAATAAATTATGAAGATAAGAAAATTTGAGCAAATATTTAAATAACTATACGATTCAGTTGACATACTTGTAGATGACATTCAGTGTAATTAACTAAAAATCAATAATTATATCGAGTATGTTGAACTATCGTAAAAGACAAGTATTAGATGCACGTGTTGATTACAGATAAGGAATTGAAGTAACAACCGGGTCTCGATTTTCAGCTTATTCAAAATTCGATCCAGCTTAAAAATAGTAAAAACTCATAAAAATAACGGATAATTTTCCATATATTGATATTGTTGATGATTGTTTTTACCCTGACATTTGTGACATTGTAACATAATTATATGTATCACTAAAAATAGTATTAAAATAGAAAAATTGTACGAATGCTTTAGAATTTTTATCTTCGTTTTAATCTAGAAGCAACTGTGCGATTAACTTTGAATAAGGTATATGTATTTGTAATATGTATTGTAAAATGTTATGCAATATATGGAAAACTAGGATAATGAAGGTTCATCTAATAATTGCTTGTTAATTAGCAATCAATATACATTTAACCCAGTCACGATGCAATTAGGACGTCCTACTGAATAGTCTATATGTTCTTTTATGGGACAAAGTGTACGCTTTTAAAGCGGATTTCAGATAACGTCCTAGAATTCTGTATTACAATTTATGGCATTCCAAATTAGTGATTTTATAAATGATAACACGGCTTTGAAATAAAAACGCCTTCGGCGTAACAGACTAATTGAATCCCCAGTCATATCCAATGTTCCAGACGTCACTTCTACCGATGTGGAATGATGGTTTGAGCCAGACAGATATGAATAGCCCTCGCACTCTGGGCCCGTGGATCTTTATCTTTATCCTTTTTAGGCCTTTGCTCTTTCGGCGCCGGATTATCCGAGCCATTAAATTGACGCAAAGGGCTGCACTTCCGCCTGTTTAGGGCCGACTGCGCTTGTCTGACGTCTCCAGCGCGAGTCGTTCTGTTCAATGAGCGGAATTGTAATGACCAAATAGTAAATAGAGCTCGTGCTCTAGGTAACTCCGACTGTAGGTACAGTGGGTTACTATAGAGAGTTTAACACCTCTATGAAGCGATCCTCGATCAACTATACTAAAAAATCAAATCAGCTTCACGGTGTATCCTGCACACAGCAGGGTAGGCAGAGGGAACCTAGTGTTAAGACACTCCATTCCCCACTTAACTATATTAAATATATATTTTTATATAATTTGAACTAGTAGTTACATTACTGTTTTTTTCATTACACAGTTGGGTAAAAAGTAGTAAGTCTATTTTGATTGTATCAAATCAAAGCTATTTAAGTGATCTACCATTATATATAAAGAAACCTTTCAAGCGTTATCATTGTTTTAATCTGGAAATAAATGCCTAAAACACATTGTACTGATGAGTTCAAACCTTACATAGTTTGTGTATATGTTATAAAAACGTTAGTTGCAGACATAATGGAGGTACCTTCTAATAACTCAGAGATATTCAATTTATAAATAAACCTTAAGGGCGTTGTGGGTTCAATTTCCACTCAGGGGATTGAATTGTAATAATCAATAGTTTAATTTCTTGGCTCTGGCAACAAGTTAAAACGCGAGATTCAGTTACCGCTCAATACGCAATGCCTCGAAAATTCGATAGAATTTAGGGAGTGTCTCTCCACTAGGTTCCCTTTGCCTATGCTGTTATAGCAGGCCCTACTAATATAGAAGGGCCTGCATATATATATTATATTATAGAAAGCATGCATTTATATGCATTTATATATTATAGAAAGGTAGGAAAAGGAAACCGCGGGTTAATACGTGAAGCTGAAAAAAAACTGAAAAAAAAGCCTTATGAGTAGATTCGTCATGTTAACATAATGAATATTTATTTGACCCTATAATTACAGTCGTCAGAAGTAAAAAAGAAGAATGGGATAGTAACGAAGCCATTGGCACGAGTATTGTACATATCGAGGATTTTTGGAATAGCTCCGGTATCAATATCGCAGATGTCTAAAATTTACATCATCTCGCCTAACAGAAGATATGGAATTATGAGTTTAACTTATTTTATGTTACTGTGTAAGGAGAATATATATATACAGAGTGGAATTGTCAGCACCACTTTAAATGAAACCACAGTTTTAGCTACTCTATAAAAGCCTAATTATAATTATAATATTATAATTCAGAAAAAAATTAATTCCCAAAAATGAAAAAGTTATTTTTTTCAAACAAAATAAATAATAAAATTATCGTTTTAAAATAAAACGCCATTTGTAAAGTATACATATACACGCACACACTTACCTGTCAAAGCGGCAACGTCGCACACTTATGTGTGCGTCACAGGAAATACAGGTATGGATAAAAATCGTGAAATGAAAAAATTCTACGTCTAAACTGTTGAGGTACCTTGATTAATTTCTTTAGTTCTGGGTTTGAAATATTTTACCCTATATGCAGTTTCAGTAAAAGGAGCGCTGCCTCTTCCACCCTGTATATATATATAGAATAGAATTTTTCCATCATCAAAGAAAACCCACTTAAACATTTTGTCTTTGATAAGGAAATTTAGGAATTTCTGGTAAACTTTGACCTGCCGTCCGCTCTCAGAAGTTTGTGATGTGATTCCAACATTACCTGCCGCCTTGATATTTTTTTGTTTAGTTGTTTAAGAACCATATTAATCCCGAATAGGCTGACGTCCTGAACATATTCAGTATAGTTTAGAATAAGCTTTACTTATAGATTTTATCAATCGAGATTTTTAAAACTTAATTATAATATTCAATTAGTCGTTCAAGTCTGCTCTACTTTCTGTTTTAATAGTACTGATCACAAAGATATCATTAAACTTCTTTTGTTTCTCTTATTTCATAAGTATTTTTTCTTTAGTGGGAGTGTACATAATGGATATAGTATATAACCAATTTTTTGTGACCAACGCTAAAGAAATACGTGTTAGAACTGGAGTTTCTTTAGTAATACATATGATCCACACTGTGCTGTTCTGTGGAGTGATGTTTGTTCATGCTCTGCAGGCATATTATAAAATGGAATTTTATGTTTTTTACCTAAATAATATAGATAAGGTAATTCTTTCTTTCTGTTTTCATTCTTTCTGTATTTAATGTATTATATTTGCATCAAGAAGTGTGTTATCTACGAGATACAAAAAACCCTAATCGTCGAATATTTCACTGGAGAAATAGGTTTGTAAAAATCTCCCTACAGTAAACCTCTCCCTGCCAATAACCGCTCGAGTCCCACTACGTTCAATTTTTTATACATTTTCTAAATAAGTATTTTTCTTTCCTGAGTGAATGATGAAAGTCGGAATAACACTTTAAAAATAATAAAAAAAAATCCCCGTAGGATAAGACTCTTATTTCGTTCAACATACGATGTCTCAAATTTCTGCTTCTTCTAATTTCTTTTAATTAAAAATTATAAAGCTACAAAATCGTCTCAAATGAGTTTTGGTCTTTCTTATCTATTTAGCTGAATAAGGAATTGGATAATATTTTCACCAATATCAGAGTGAAATATGCAAATGTCATTGTAGGACTGCCATTGTCTATTATTAATATCGTTGGGTCTGTTTATATGTATCAGAGGATTAAAGAAATCTTTGTTAACAATAAGGACGGTGAGTGTTTTACAAATTTTAATTATTGATGTTGATAAAGTAATAATAAAAATATATACTATTAACATAATATGACATAAAGGATCTAGTACAATTGTAAAACTTTTATTTATTGATTTGGGAACAAGTTGTTGGAAACAGAAATCTCTTAATGGGTACAGAGTATGACAGGACATGAGAATAAAAACAAAATGTATAAATTTTTCAGCGTCAATTTTCATAAAACAAGCTATTTACTTCATATGGTATAACTGCATAATGTTGATCCAGTTGCGCTTCATGTTTATCATATTTTTTTTGAATGGAACAATACATGTATTAAGACAGCATTTAGAAGCGTTGAAGTTTAAGCTGAAACTGTTTAGTGAGTATTGTAAATAATTTATTCTTTTTAATTATATAAAAGATCCACTGAGCGATTGCGCCGGTTCTTCTCAGGTGTAAGGTAGTAGGCTAACTAGTGAATGATACTCAAAATTTTTTTGAGTTTCAAAAGATGAAGCATGTGACTTCTTATCCGGCGACAAGTTTGATTCGATTCACACTCGAGTAATCCCAACTAAATGATTTTTAATAAAGTAAATATTTACACGTAAGATAGTTAAGAGCTCTAGATCTAAGCTCAGAATCTAAGATCTATCTATGATCTAAGTAAAAAAGGATTTTATTGTTAAAATCTTTAAGATCAAAATTTGATGACTTAATATTTTAATTAATTTGTCCATGTAATGTTATTAGATTCACTGGAGAATAGGACGGCAAATACAGCATACATAACAGTACAACGACTTTGTCGATCATATACTTCTATATGTGAACTAGTCAAAAAAATTGAAGAGCAAGAAGGAGCAGTCATTTTATGTATTTTTTTCTACAAATTAATTGATATAATGGACGCTTTGTTTCTGATACTTTCATCATTTATGTCTAGAGGTAATAAAATGTTTAATAAATATTGTATAATTTCTTATAATATATATTTAATAAGTAATGATACACATAAAATAAATATGCAAGCATTCTTAGTAAAAACAAAAGAAATACTGATATTACGTTTAAAAAATTAACTAGCGGGCTGTTAATTATGAAGATAGATAATAATAATAAATAATAATAGATAGATAATATATTTTCAAGTATGTTGAATTTTCATATTATATTATATTAATGCTCGGAAAGCACTTTATGTATATAGTTAGGAAATATATTTTGTTTATATGTAAATAAATTATTTCAGAACATTTTACGATTAGCTTTCTGACGGATAACATGTTGGAAATGTTTTGGATCATCGTCAGAGGAACAACGGTAGTGATATTGGTAGAGCCATGTCATCAGACTCGAGCGAAAGTAATAAATTATTATTAATAATTTTTCAAAAATGGGTTAGTTTCCCGTACAAGCGCCAATAGTTTCTGAAATTGATTTTGAATAGAAAGAAGAACTTGCTGCTTTCAGAAAACGCAAGGTAGTAGGAGGTAGTAGGTAGTCTTGGCTTCCAACATTACGCAGTGGAAGTGATATCTTGGTCCATACGGCGAAAGAGGAAGCCGATATCTTTTGCGCTGTCTTTGCATCGAAGTCGACTATTTATGACCAAGGAACAACGCAGCTTACTATCCTCGGGTGCCAGAGCTCAAATATCTGAAGTTAAGATCTGCCAAAAAGCTGTTAGGCAATTCTCATTCTGTCTTCTTTAGATCGCCTTAAGGCGAATGGTCCAGATGGTATTTCTTCTCTAGTGCTCTATTCATGTGCACCTGAGCATCAGCTCAGCTGGTATCAACCAGTGGTACCTAACAAGTTTGTTTCCGCCCTGTTATTCTGTTGGCGTAATCCCAGACTCATGGAAGAGCGCTCTGTTTTATTTATCTGGACTTGATCAATTATAGTCAATTTGGCTTCCGCCATGGTCCCTTAACCGATGGTTTGGTTTTTGGCTTTTGGTTTATCATTATCCCATTGGGCCGTGGCTATTAAATGGAAGATCGTCACAAACAAACAAGTAACGTCACAAACTCAAATACCATCCACATCATCTGAATACGTGGCAATCCACTATTGTGCGGTTGCGTAATAATTCCTTCTATGTGCTACGCAATTGTTGAATGGCCTCAAAACCCACGTCCCCTTAAAGGCCGAATTCTGGAGTCATTACGTGTTGAGTGGCGGAAGTCAACGCCGCGCTTTGCCTCGATACCAGAGCAAAGAAATGAAAATATAAATTTAAATGAATATTTCATTTTCTCCAGCGGAGGCACAAAGTGTAAACGCGACGACCAGTTGCGCCACGACTGGCCTCAAATTAAATTACTTTTTATTACAGCTGGATGCACTTAAAATTATGATTAGTGAATTATTATGCATTTCTACAAATATAGATCTTACAGAAGAATTACACAAGTTTTCTCGGCTGCTCCTGGTTAATATACCTGTATTCTCTCCTCTTGGAATGTTTCCTTTTACTAGGCAACAGTTGGTATTCGTAAGTAAAAATTTAGTCTTCAATATATACAGTCAGCAAAACTATAACTAGTGTCCAGACACTCGTTACCCACTTTCCCCCCGAACTTGATATATTGGATAAGTGGAGAAAAATGAATTCACCGAATGGGGATGGTGTCTATAGCGAATACTACGCCAAATTTTATTTTAGCTTCATTATGTGCAGTTAGTCAAATCTTAATAACTATGAAGAACAGAAACTGCTTTATAATCAAATTATACGTTGTATTTCAGCTAAGCAGTATGCTCTTCACCTTCATGGTTATTACCACACAGTTTCGTCTAAGAGACCAAATTGGAAATCAGTCACCGATTTAAATATAAATCAACATTATAAAAAATAATTTAAAAGTATATATTAATATTAGTATTTGATTTTGCAATAAAAAACGTACAACACCTAAATCAGTAGTTTCCATTAGGACATTATTATTACATATATTATTATATATATTTATTATTATATATATATTAGACAAATATACAAAATAATATATAATTAAAGATATTCTTCTTCTTCTTGGCATTAATCCCGGCGTTAGCTTAAAAGGAAAAACAAGACCAACATAATATTCTTTAATCAATTAATTGTGCAAGTTTAGTGTCAATAACTTACTATTGAATAGTAAAAAAAATGTATAATTGTCAAAATACTTAACTATACTACTACTACTACTATTCGGGAGAAAGTGAAGTGTCACTAGGTTCCCTCTGCCTATCCTGCTATATGGAGGATACATCATCAAGCTAAAAAAATATATATTTTTATTACTATGAGAAAACCGAATATTAATTATAATTTTTATCTGTATTTAAAACTTACAGTAATTTTATGTTAGATCGTATAAATACAATGTATTTTAATAATAGGTATTGTTTCAGTTGAATTGTATTGTGAAAGTACAAAACGTATATTATCTTGGTGCTATCAAGTTACCTATATATTTACCCACCATACGCCACCTGTTGTTATTTATAATTATATGCAGCCGTGTTTCATATAAATAAAGAAATCTTGTAATTTGCTATATTGGGCTGAAGCAGTGAAAGTGAGTAAAGTGGCCCCTGAATCCTACACCTGTGGTCGCAAGTCTTCAACTGTTCCAAATTTCACACCATTTAAAGAGAGAATATAATAATAATCATACTTACTTTCCACTTCCACATCCTTGTTAATTCCATCGTCTCTCTTTTCAATTTCCTACATATATTTTAAACATTATTGTGTAATATACTCGTATAGTATACTAACTTAGTATATTAACTGCACCTTATTAACTTATTAACTTAACCGCACACAGCAGAGTGGGCAGAGGGAACTTAGTGGTAAGACACTCTGTTTCCTACCTGCTGGCGTAAGCATTTTAAAAATATCCTCCTTTGTACACTTTCAATTGATATAAAATAAGTGTTATTAAGTAACAAATAAAGATTGTAATATTTAAGTTACTAATTTATTAATCTTTATTAATTTGATCATCTAACGCAAATTGTCACCTCACCCAACTGTTAAGCAATGTACAACAACGAATCATAAGTAGCACGTGACCAGGCAGCAGCTTTAGGGCTCTAAATGGCTTTGATCTTATCAAATCATATAATAACACTTAAGCCTCTAAAGAGTTACAGTTAGAAATTATGACGGAATATGAAGAGTGTATAGTGACAGGAGAAATGGGAAGAGTGCTTCGCTTATCTAGAATTTTTGGAACGGCACCAGTAAATATAACACCAGTTCGAATATCTGACGAATATAATAAGACGGCAACAATTAATTGCTACAATGTGTCAGCATCGAACAAATACAGAATCATAAGTTTCATTTTATTATTTATTTTATGTAAGTAATCATAATAATATTTATTTGGTGTAATTTCTTTCATCATCAGACTATATCTGAACTAAGGTATTTAAGCCACTTTCTTTTATAAGGTAATGGTAAAAATATTAAAGTGACATGAAATATTTCTTTGATGAAGTTATCATACAGGGTTGTATTGAAGACAAACTACTGAAACAATACATAATATAAATTTATCATTGAAAATAATAAGAAATAATAATATTGGAGCAACCCCTTATTTGCATCCTTAGGGGGTGAATTCTAGAAAACGATGAAACACGTGTTCAATTAAATACTTTTAAAAATCTAAATTTCAAATTTTATAAAAATTGGTGCCGATTTAATTTTTTTTCCATACAAACTTTGAACCCCTATTTCACCCCTTTAGGGTTAAAATTTTTCAAAATCCCTTCTTAGTGGATGTCCAAATTACGAAAGTTAACTTTTGTCCAAATTTAACGTTTCTACCACCAGCCGTTACGGCTGTGCGTGCGTCTTACCTCGAGTCAGTGAGGACAAGTCCTTTTATATATATAGATTAGATAAACAAAGGTTTTCTTAATAATTTAAAAAGTTTAAATTGCATTTAAATCATTAAGCCATATCTGATATTAGCGTAGACAAACGCACAGACAAACACTACACTAATAAATGTCCCTAGTTAACAGTAATTCTCATATACTCGTACATATCTTCCATGTACAGACACGGATCAGTTACGATTTTATTTTAAGGATAGATTTAATTCCCCCAAATGGGAATCGACCTGAACTTTGAATACTTTTGATGTTTTTATAATTTGGTGGTTTCAATAACCGTCACAAAAAAAAATATTCAGGGCAAAATGCTAAAACTGTCATTATTTGGAAGAAATTAACAAATTTAATGGTTCAAATATCAGAGCGGATCTAAATATATAAAGTTCAAATTGATTTAAACATAATAGTTTATTATTTTGATGAAGAGCAAAACGAACTAAGCAACTAAACTTAATATTTGAGGAAGACGATAAGTGAGTCAACGTACTACACTCAATGCAAAAAAAGTATCTTAAAAATCCACTTAGGCACAGACGTTTAACTTAAATATACCAATTTCTTAGTCGTCTGTGATACAATGGACTTAAAAATGAAGACAAAGTAACTGTATAAATCATGAAAAGAACCACAAAATACGCAAAAAAAAATAGCGTTCAGACCAATAAACTTTTTAATCCTCGATATGTTATTTTTAGGGCTTACATCTTTTGTGATGTATATATATGTTAATTGGATAATGGACCCAAAAAAAGAGATACGCTTCCGGACTGAATTATCATTCATGCTAAACATTACACATCGTACTCTTCAAGACGTAATATTGCTCTTTGTGGCATTTCGGGGAGTAAATAAAGTCAAGCTGATAATGAGTTACTTAAGTTATATACAAAAGGTAAGTAAGTAAAGTAAACTTTAGAAACATTTAAAAAAAAAAGATCAAATAGCGAATTCTGCCAAATTTAATTATATATTCATGGAAAAAATATTGTAATTTTTTTTCAGTTAAATCGGGCATTAAAAAACAGTTACTTGCAGTTAAAAATAAAAAAATCTAAAATAATAATTTGGGGTTACTTTCTGTCAATATATATCATTGCCTTAATTTTTATATGTCTAAGGATACTCGACGTAATCTTTGGCAACAAAAGTGGTGAGTATCGGAAAGGACAAAAAGTAGTAGTGAGCTTTAAAAATGATTATTCCAAAACAAATACATATGTTTAAAATAGATTAAAACTGATAATTTAACCGAATAGTGATATGTAACTCATAACTAAAATTGAAAAACGTTGTATTCAAATTAAGTGTTTTTTTCAGTGGCCATCGTAGTAATCCAATTATGCTACTTTGTATCCTTCAGTATCCAAATATTTATTCAGTTGCAATTTGCTTTCGTCATGTGCTTACTGAATACGACGATACGTGTTTTTAACGAGCGGTTACAATCTTGGAACTGTAAATGGGACTATGGTAAGAAATCACCGCTCAACACGCTATGCCTCTAGATTTTGGCGGAAAATGGGGAACGGAGTATCTTAACACTAGGTTCCTCTTGCCTGCTCTGCTATTTGCTGGATACAGTGTGAAGCTAAAAAATTAAATTGACATTATAGAATGGGTCAATCAAATCAAAATGTAATATTTTTTTA
>JAKRZM010001171.1:7873-38787 GCA_036379175.1 Heliconius cydno galanthus | reverse complement strand
CTCTAGATTCCGGCGGAAAGTGGGGAACAGAGTATCTTACCACTAAGTTCCTTTTGCCTGCCCTGCTATTTGCTGGATACAGTGTGAAGCTAAAAAAATTAATTGACATGATAGATTGGGTCAATCAAAATGTAACATTTTTTTATAACCCTTCTGTCAAATTACTCTCTATTTCTGTATATAAAAAATATTTTTTTAATCAAGGGCATTAAATATCTTAGAAGATTGTAATGCTTGAGTGTTTTAAATATTGAAAACTATTGTTTTTAATTTGTACATCATTGTTTGCAGCATGCAGTTAACTGAGCTACGTGGTTATCTATGTTATATTTCTAAAAAAGATTCTGATTCATATTGTTTTTTCCACCAGTACATCACTGCTTAAAATATCGTGTAATTTATCTTTTCAGAATTTAACCACGCAATAGTCTCTGAAAGAAGGCACATTACGTTTAAACGTCTCTGTCAAATCTATGTGTCTATTTGTAAACTAATTACAAAGATTGATAAACACGAGGGTGTTTTTATTTTTCTTTTATTGTGTAACAAAATTGTAGACTTGCTGGACTCATTCAATCTTATAATGTCATCTGTACAGTATTTTATTACAGGCAAGTAAATTTTTTCATGTTCCAAAGAATTATATTGCTCGGTTTACCATTTTCTTCTTGTTTAGTTAAATAAAGAGCTGGTTAAAAATGCAACGCAACAATGCTAAATTCTTAAAACTACTGTTACCGAACTCTTGTAAAAGAGGGGAGATGTAGGTGAAAAAAACTTTAAAAGCAGTGGAATTGTATCAAACGGGGGCAAGACAACCTTCTCCTCTGAGCTTACAGGGTCAGCAGGTCCGGGAGCAGCACCCTGGAGCAGCCGCGCGACCTACTTGGGCGTTGTAATCGACAAAAGACTCAACATGACAGGGCAAGTCAAGAAAGCGGCCAATGCAGCAAGAACTACCTTATCCTGTTAAGTCCGCTCTTCAAATCAAAGTTGCTATTAAGAACAAAGTTGTCGATGTATAAGGCGTACGTCTGGCCCAAACTGACATACGCTGGCCCGGGATGATACGCCCTTATCTGTGCGAACCAAAAGAGAATCTTGCAGGTGGTCCAGACCCAGGCGCCATACTACGTCAGGAACTCGACTCTTCATAGAGACATTAAAATGGAAAGCCTGGAGGTACACACCGGCCGGCTCGCGACCAACGCGTTCCGCCGCGCCGATGCATCGTACCACCTACACCTTCGCAGCATCGCACCAACCGCTTGATCATGGAAAACGCATCCCGAGGAACCTCTACTTCCCCGTCATGTCTGTCTAATGAACAGCTACCTCGGTCGCTAGCTGCTTACGTTGGGCCTCTCTCGGGTAACCGTGAGTCTCACCCAGCTGAGCTAACCGCCCGGATGGCACACGCTCATCCCTCCTCCTCCTCCTTTGCCTCGTTCCAATCCAACCCATAACCTGTGCCGTTTACAGTCACACTCTCATAATCTATGAAAAATAATAAATATTTTCAAATTTGTAGGGCCCGCCAATATCGCACCCAATATTTTAGCTGATTTTACGATAGAGGTCGTTTGGATGATTTACAGAATAGCAGCACTAATTCTCTTAATAGAACCTTGCAATCAAACCATTATTGAGGTAATATTACTTGTATTTTCACATTTATCATTTTCGAGAGATTTCTTCGGTGTCTCATGTAAAAAAAAAAACAAGATGTAAGTATTATATAAATGGAAGACATATATCTTAATATTTTAAATCTTCTGTTTTGATCCTTTTCTACGTCAATAATTACATGAAAACATAATAAAAAAATATATTTAAGATGATTATTTCAGGAAACATCAGAACTTATCATTTAGTATACTATTGTCTTAACTTCACGCTGTAGCACAGACAGAGATACCCGGGGACCTGGTGTGTTAAGTATCTTTGTTTCCGTTCCCCACTTTCGCGGAAATCTCGAAGCATTGCATGTTGATTCTCGGAGCATTGCATGTTGATTCTCGAAGCATTACATGTTGATTCTCGAAGCATTGCGTGTTGATTCTCGAAGCATTGAATGTTGATTCTGGAAGCATTGCATATTGATTCTGGAAGCATTGCATGTTGATTCTCAAAGCATTGCTCGGAACTCAACGCCTCAAATGAAAATATTAAATATTTTATTTCCCCAAGTGAGAATTCTCCCAGCAGCTTTTAGCAACATTTACTATAAGCAAATTTGCTGCAAGCAAATATCAGATTCTAATATTTTAATTATATAATCACAGAATTATATATGAATGCTCGAATGTCAATAACTTTTGTAAAATATATTCTTTGTTCGAGAATAATCTTTTATATAAATCTCTTTGATATAAATAAATGTGTGGGTTCATAATATCATCATAATCCTAATCGCACTTCCTTGGATATAACATAGTACCAGAAACGCTGAGTGAATTTATATCTTTGATCAATTTTTAAGTTTTGAATAATGCTCTTTATTTTTAATTACTGAAATAAAATGTTTAAGACCACCTTTTCCACTTCAAAATTAATATCTTATAGATAGAAGTTTATAGTAATGCATGTTCAGTATTGCCTACAAGTGTTTGAGTTATACCTTTGTGTCAAATTACAGCTCCAGGCAACGAAATTGTGTATTAGCAAATTGATTTTGGCAACGAATAAGAATTATAATCAAGAAGAATTATTTATTTTCTGTCGTCAACTAATTATTCAATTGCCTGTTTTTTCTCCACTTGGCATATATTCTCTCCGAAGAGATGGATTAGTGGCGGTAAATATTTCATATAGCATCCTTTTTGATTCCCTGTGGCGTAGAGGGACAAGCGTTCAACAGATTGTGGGTTCGATCGTGTGGTTCGCAATCAGATAAATGTAATATACTTTAATTTTTTCGCTCTGGTAACGAGGTAAAGCGCGGCAAGCAGTGTAAAGTACGCAGTAGAAACCTGCTATTAAGATACTCCGTTTCCCACTTTCTAACAATTCTGAAGGCATTATGTGTTGTGTGGAGGAACTCAACGCCGCGCTTTGCTTTGATACCGAACATTTGCGTCTTGCCTAGGGAATTGAACCCACCACATGTGGCGTTTACATTCACATGCAATGCCCCTGCGTCGTGGCTGGCCTCTGCCTTTTATGAACTTGTGAAAACCAATGTATGTTTTTATATTTTGTCAGTGCTATACATTACTATTGTTTTTTCAGGTAATTGGTGTCATTTTCACCTTTCTAGCTATTATCACACAATTTCACCTGCGAGATGGACTTGGGTGAAGTAATAAGTTCAAAACGTTTTAGTTGTACATAATATAGATAAATATGAGTGTGTTCCTGTCTAAACTTGTTAGAAAATAGAAAAACATTATATGTGTATAGATAATAATGTTTTCTTCCATAATCATCATCATCATCATTATCAAAGTCATCATCCTTAGTTTTGCTTTTTTATTCTGGGTGCCACTTCTAAGGTTCTCTACGACGACGGTTTTACACATCTCGCATACAGCAGCTTTTGGGCGCTCTGACCACATTGTCGATCTATTCATACCTACATAATTATAAAAACTCAAAGTTTTGAATATATGCTTTTAGCTAGAGGTGTATTCGGTGTTTTTATGAGTGGGTGTGACATTTAATACTTAACAAATACATTGACCAATTCAGGCTACAGTGACTGTACTGCTGTTTTTCTTTATAAGATCTGTGGATTCTGATAAACTATGCAACTTTATAGTCTTACAGAAAAGTTTGCGTTCTAATTTGTGATAATTAATGTTCATTATGTTTTCATAGTTAAAACACGAGAGATTTTAGTTTTACGTAAAGTTTCTTTCACTAAAGTTTTTATAAATCGAGACTACAGTTCATAATTGAGATCATAATATGTTATTTAAGGTTAGAAACATAACTGTTTGTGAAGATTATTCCTATTAAAAGATTTTGATTACATTTGCTTTTATTTGTAACAACCAGATCATTGACATTTTTGGCAAAATGTATATTTATGTATAAAAGTACTCGTTTCTTATTCAGAGCAGCGATATCAAAAGTCCAAGTTGCCTGTATGATGGCCTCAATAACAAGAAGTCAGTCATTTTCGTGGTTCTCTCTATATGAATAGCATATCTAAATTCATAAATCTATTGCAGTCCAGGACCTTAGTTTTTTTTCTACATCTTTCACAAAAAGACCTTAGAAATCTATTGTTTTTTCTTGTGAAAGACCGAAATTTTGAAATAACAAAAATATAGTTATTTCAGAGACTTCTTTATGGGATAGCCTTTGTTAATTATACAGGGGGGAAGAGGCAGCGCTCCTTTTACTGAAACTGCATATAGGGTAAAATATTTCAAACCCAGAACTAAAGAAATTAATCAAGGTACCTCAATAGTTTGGACGTAGAATTTTTTTTTCAATTCATGATTTTTACCCATACTTGTATTTCGTGTGACGCACACATACGCGTGCGGTGTTGCCGCTTTGACACGTAAGTGTGTGCGTGTTTATGTTATACTTTACAAATGGTGTTTTATTTTAAAACGATAATTTTATTATTTATTTTATTTGAAAAAATTACTTTTTCATTTTTGGGAATTAATTTTTTCCGGAATTATATTTATTAGGCTTTTATAGAGTAGTTAAAACTGTGGTTTCATTTAAAGTGGTGCTGAGAACTCCGCCCTGTATAGTAAGTCTATAACAAACGTAACATTTTTGACATTTTAAAAAAACTGAAAGGTGCAATGCAGCAAACTTTTAGAATGAATTTAGAACCAACTTGTTTATAATAAAATATGTAGATAATTTGATTCTTTGACGTTATAACAATAAAACAAATATAAACATATATTTAGTTATTGTCGATAAATAACACATGACATACACTGTAAGGACATTTTTTTTAATATATTTTATAAGCTAGTGTTATCAATTACATACTTTGCTTGATTTTCTTCCTTATTGAAAAGATTTCGTGCCTTTTTATTACAGCTGGAAGCACTTAAAATTATGAATAGTGAATTATTAAGTATCAATACAAATATAGAATTACACAAGTTTTCCCCGCTGCTATTGGTTAATGTACCTGTATTCTCTACTCTTGGAATGCTTCCTTTTACTAGGCAACATTTGATATTCGGAAGTGAGAAGTTTATTTTTGATCAGCATCAGTAAAATGTGAACAAGACAAGCCTCCCGACCCCCAGATTTCAGGGTGGGGGTATAGCAACACTAGAAAACGACAAGACGATAATGATATGGTGGTTGATATGCCTAAAAAAACACTTACCGTCCTGGCCAAAGCCACTAAACCAATACAGCATGTATATGTATGTATATACACTCCAGTATGATCGATGGTCCTAAATCATACAGAAATGATAATGGTCCGTATATCTTTCATGTCTCTCGAGAAGTATAATAAGCGTAGTTTAGAATTAGCATTGTTGAAAATATTTTTAATATTTAGTTTTAAAATCTCACTAGTTGACACACACATTATAAAAAATCTATATAATTGAATTAATTATGCTTATTATCGATCTTTCCTTTACCAACTAAAAGTTAGGGTTTTATTGTAGTTATAGAAACAACATCTCTTAGATTAAATTGAAATATACAAACAACATGTGACACAAATGCACCAAGTACCTGAAATGTACAAATGCTGTATTAAAGAATGTGCTCTCTTAAAAGAAACAGTTAAATTTGACGAATTAATAAGGTAGTTAGTTAATTATTTTAAATAAAAACCAAAAATATATATATGTATTGTGCATTATGATTGACATTTAAAGTGGGCTTTGCTGGTAGTTTTATACACCCATTTATTTTACAGATTACATTGCCAGCAAAACTAAAGAATAATTGGTTATTGTTGAAAACACGACTGACTGGCACCAGATTGTTGTTTTGACGAAGCTGAAAATGGAGAATAATCACAAAATTTAAATTCTAGCTCATCGTATTGTTTTTTAAAAACAAAAAATACATGTGAAAGAATTATTTTGATACGTCTTTTAGTTTTTGAGATATTGTCCTTTAAAGTAAGCGCGCGACGCGAGATTCCGTCGGGCCGTAACCGACTCGCGTGACGTCACAGGTCTTGCAAAACTCGCTCGCTCAGTTCGTCTTCGTTCGCTCGCAGTTCGCGCTCTTCTTTAGCTGGCGTTCCATCACAAATTTAGTTTCGTTTAATAAATAATATATAGATATATATTTAAAATTTTTTTTTTTTCACAAACATAATGTAATAGCGAGCATTGTATTTTAAGATATTGAAGTTTTGATAGTACTTTGTCAAAAAAACAGTTCTATCTTGCTCGGTTTCATGGCGTGTTGTACCAAAATCTTTAGCTTTGATTATTTTTATTATAGTATCGATACTAGAAAGCTTGAATTTTTTCCAACAACACTTGGCTTGGCTTGAGTGTTACCACAAACTTAATCAGTACTTTAATGGAGAAACTACTCAGAACTTCGATGGAGGCATACAGGAAAAAAAAGAAGAGCTCTGCATTAGATTTGCGGCCTTTTTAGATTTGCAGAAGGCCTGTAACTGTGTGCCTTGTCAATGTATTTGGAGGGCATTGCGATCCAAAGGGATCCCTGAGGCCTATATTAAGATTATTAGGTATATGTACCACGATCCCGCTTTGCGATTCGCGATGGTTAGGACTGCTGTTGGCGGCACCAAACCCTTTAGATCACAGTAGGGGGTTCACCAATGCACGGCTCTTAGTTTGTTCTTATTTATTGTAGAGCTGAATACTGTCACGGCTCACATCCAGGACCAGCCTCCATGGCTGATGATGTATGCCGATGACATTGCACTCATTGAAGAGAACCAACTAATGCTGGAGCGTAAAGTGAACCTCTGGAAGGGTGCGCTTGAGAACGGCAGTCTTAAACAAAATGTGTCGAAGTCCGAATACATAGCCTGAGGGAGCTCGGACTCGAGCACTGTCCTTATAGGTCCTGAACCAGGCGTTAAGTTGGAAAAGTTTCCTGGGCCAAATGGTGGGAGGATACTGGTGTGGTCTGCGACCGCAGAATACCACCCAAGCTCAAGGGGCTGATATATAAGAGCATCATCTGACTGGTTCTTTTATACGGCAGCGAATGTTGGCCAGCACTATCTCGGCATGCTGAGAATCTTCACATCACGGAAATGAAGATGCTGAGATGAATGGGCGGCGTAACGCGGTCTGACGCATACGTTACACATTCATTCGAGGTAGTCTTGGGGTCCATTACGTAGCGGATAAGCTCCAAGAGTGTGGCCTAAGATGGTATGGCCACGTTGCGCGCCAGTTAGGAACTGTGTCGGATGCTGGTGCCCTGCTATGTCTATCCTGTCCCTGGAGCTAGACCTCCGAACGCCCAAGGATGCGGTGTTTGGATGTCGTGATGCAGGACATGAGTACCAATGGTCGAACCACTCAGGTACCAATGGTTGAAGACTCGTCGCTTCGACGATGTAGCCCATTATAAATGCCATGGTATGTTTACAATGACCTCTGCTGGCGGCACAATCTTCGCAGATTACGTATAAACTTATTGGTTCTTTTCATTGCATTCTAAACTGCAGTAATATTGTTTAATACGTGCGCGGTGTTCTGCTGTAATCTACATTTGGCAATACATACATTACCTACTCTTTTAACTTATACGTACGCAATAGCATCATGACCATAACTCTCTCTTGCCGATCTTCAATAATCACAATAAAAATATTATTCTGATATACATATATAGAAATATTAAAAATCTACATCAAAGAAAATGTACATCTGCTCAACTTACTGCATGTATTTAGTTATATTATTATTATATTATTTTCACTTATAAAACAATCTTACTACTTTGAACTGGAATAAAAGGTTTGGTACTTTTAACGCAAATAGCGTTACCTACAATATGAAACTAGTTAGGTTAGGTTACATTACAGTTTTAAATAAATAATTTCAAACAAAATAACATAAGATATTATCTATCACTACCCCAAATCGACATAATATTACTAGTTAGACAACAAAACTTATCTTCGCATTTTTACTCCTTGCATTTCTGCGGCGATGAAATCACTATTATTCGATAAATAATCGGCAACCATAAATCCATATATTACAGGTAAGTTATCCGATTGCCCTTTTTCGAATCCCTCATCCATTTTAATTAATTGGATTAACACTTTAGCACAGGTAAGAATCAAACAAACAAAGTACTGCGCGAGATCTCCTAACTATCACCGGCGACTAGCGAGTTGCAAGACCTGTGACGTCACCGCCGACCGCGGGACTGTAAGCGGCATTTAAAATTTTTGCAAACTTCAAATGCCTGTAAAATCATAACTACTTAGTTTTTTTTAATGAAACAAAAACTAGTGTATTTGTATACGTAAAAACATTACTGTACCGAACTTTGAAGCATTATTTCATACCTATTACCATTCCTCATTATAAGTATTAAATCAGCTTCACGCTGTATCTCGCACAGAGCAGGGCACGCAGAGGGAACCTGGTGGTAAGACGCTCTTTTTCTTTCTACCGAATTCTGGAGGCACTGCGTGTTGAGTGGCAGAATTCAGCGACGCGCTTTGCTTCGACACCAGATATTCACCGAATTAAATAAATATTTCATCTCCTCTAGTGGGGATCGAACCCACAATCAGTTGGTTTTACCGTCACACTTTGTGCCCCTGCGCCACGACTTACCTCAGATTATAAGCATAATTATGTGTCAAATATTTTTTTGTTACTTACTGTTAATAGTAGTTGCCTTGAAAATGTAATTATACTCAAAGGACAAATTTTAGGTTTATAAGACGTAATTTGTTGTGAGAACTTAAATAGTTCTTCCTTTATAATTATTTTATTAGATAAGCATATAAGTCGACTTATAAACTTTGAGCACATCTGAAACTATTATAATAATTCTGTGTACCATGAAGTATTTTTTCACAAATAATTAATTACTTAATACCTTATTTTCTATAAATTCAAATTCAAATTCAAAATATTCTTTATTCAAATAAACTATAAAAGCACTTTTGAATCGTCGAATGTACATGTCAACATAAAGCTACCACCGGTTCGGAAGGCAGTTCTGCTGAGAAGAGCCGGCAAGAAACTCAACAGTTGCTCTTTTCAAAGTCAATGGTATATTTTACTATTACATTAGCTGGCAGCTATAATTTACATTAATTTAGAATCTAGGTTGAATCTAAATATTTTTTATAATATTCATTATTATAGAAAAATTAAGCAGTTTAATGGAATGTAAAAATACTGTAAGTATAATACTATCAATACATCTTTACCTGCTTCAATATCTGATGACAAGGTTCTATCATGACAATTAGAGTTGTCACTCTATATAAAATCCAAATTATTTCCATAACCAACGCCTCCACCATGAACAATGATGCATCTTCTGTAAGGTGAATAAAAGATAATTTAAAAATATATAGGTACGTCGGTATGTCATGGAAGTTACCTATAAATTTCTAAATGTCACCGTCGTCAATGTCACTGTTAGGCGCATCATACTTTTTATTCATTCTACCCTACAACTTATTCGTTAATGATTATACAATGTGGAATGTGTGGGTGGAATTGTCAGCACCACTATAAATGAAACCACAGTTTTAACTACTCCCTAAAAGCCTTAATATAATTCAGAAAAAAAATAATTCCCAAAAATGAAAAAGTTATCTTTTTAAACAAAATAAATAATAAAATTATCGTTTTAAAATAAAACGCCATTTGTAAAGTATAACATAAACACGCACACACTTACCTGGCAAAGCGGCAACGTCGCACACGTATGTGTTCGTCACACGAAATACAGGTATGGATAAAAATCGTGAAATGAAAAAAAAAATCCTACGTCCAAACTGTTGAGGTACCTTGATTAATTTCTTTAGCTCTGGGCTTGAAATATTTTACCCTATATGCAGTTTCAGTAAAAGGAGCGCCGCCTCTTCCACCCTGTATAAGAGGCCGCACGGGCATTGTATGAGCACAGGATCTGAGCGAAGAGAAAACCCTTCCCCCTAGGATTTCAGTATAGCTGTGATACATAAATTATATAAAGTGGTCTAGTAGTCTTTGTAAGGGCAAAGGTACAGCTAGAGGTAAAGCACATAAACATTAGTTAAGTTAACCATTGTTTATGTTATGCTAGTGTTAAGTGTGCTAAGTGGGAGATACAGTGTGAAGTAAAAAAAGATAGAGAAGAAGAAGAAGAAGAGAAAAAGAACCTCACGCATAATGGATGCCACAAAATATATAGCGTCGTAAAGGTCCAATAATTTGAATATAAAAATATACATCATAAGCGGTCCTTCATCTTCATTAACTGTTTTCACCAGAGAACATAAAGACTGATGCACTTCACGAAGGTGGTGAACTGACATAAGTAAATCATTTTCATATTTATTTTCGAATGATCCTACAAAAAAAGTATAAGTAAACTATTGTAGATATATTTTAGAAAATAATATTATTATTTAAGTAACTGCTAAGTGAAAATAATATTTTTGGAACTTACTATAAAACTTCGGTTTCACAATTAAAGATTTTAAGCGCATATTCAATTTATATATTGTTCCATTTATCAAACATACAAGCAAAGCATATTGGGATTGTAATAGCACTATGAAGATATTTATTTTGAAATAAATTATATAAGTCATTGGAAGTGGAGCTGAAAAAAGGTTGTGACTTATAAAATTAAATTATTTATAAAAAAAACATTGATATAATCAAGAATTCCGAGGAGAAAAATAATAGTAATACAAATATTCATTTCGGTTAATTATAAAATATATTATAGATTATTTATGTATTTTTTTTTTATTCAATCCTTAAATTTATTTTTACAAAAATAAAAATCAGCTTCACGCTACCCCGCACACAACAGGGTAGGCAGGGAACCGACAGACACACTAGAAAGACATTTCATTCCCCACCTTTCGCCGAATTCTGAGTGGCGGAACTCAACGCCGCCCTTTGCCTCGACATCAAAGCGAAGAAATGGAAATATATATTTAAATAAATATTTCATTTTTCACGAGTGGGGGTCGAACCCACCCAATTTATATTATTATGCACTTAATAAATTTTATTCTAAATATTTTAGGATTTTATTTGATTTTGCTCGCGAAAATGTCAGAAAAATATTTACTGATTTTATATTATATCTTCCTATCTAGGCGGTTGTTACGCGCGCACGACTAAATATGAAATGTATAGATAACATACGGTTCTTGAGTATTTCCGCTATAGAGTCAACATATATATATAAGTAGATTGCAGCAATACTGTAAATTGTGAATATGAAAATCCAAAATATCGCTTTTAAATGCTTGATATTTATATATGTGGAATGACTGTTTATTTCCCCATTTAGCTGTAAATTGTTAATAAGTCAATACAACATATTACATTAGCCATATAGTGCCTCTATATGCCTTTCATCGTATTATTAGAAGACAAATAAGATAATTATGTGATAATAAATCAATGTTAAAAATAACATTTCAAATTATGTCGCGATCGACGAACTGATATGAGCATGTGGACCGCATCGCTGCGAGTCACCCTCAGTCGCGCGACCGAGGGGGTAAAATGCATATGTAACACTTCTCCCATAAGATAAGCTACCATTTTGCAGGAATGGCTATGTTAAATCTCCTATTCGTCCTGTGCCACCGTCTCTAGTATTCCATTGTCAAGTTTATAATAAAATCGTGCAATACTGAAGACTGCAGCTGCGATCTAAATTACTAAGAATATATATAAAGATATCATTATATATGTACACTTGAATAATATTGAAAAATGCAATATTATACTTGATAAGTTATATGTTTCAACAGTTATTGTCCACATACAAAGTGAAATTTCCAGAAAGATAAGACAAGAGATAAGTAGGTTACACCGTGCAACTTAGAAGGTTTTACACCAAGCACCAAAGATTTAATGTCAAGATGTAATGTCTTTTTAAGTCTTTTTTAAATTTTATTAATTGTATTGAAAATAAAGTTCATATTGTGTAATGCGTAAAAAAGCTGCAAAAAAATCAAACCAAGTAGAGTTAATAATTTTTGAAAGCTACTTACCTCTCTTCCTTATGTATTTTTTAAATCATCCTCTTAAAGCTTAGTGTTTACACACTCCACTCCCCATTTTCCGTCGAATTCTGGAGGCATTGTATGTTGAGTGGCGGGACTCAACGCCTCGCCTCGATACCAGAGCGAAGAAATTAAAATATGAAATGTTCTGTTTTCTGACTATTTCTCCGAGTGGCAATTGAACCCCTAACGTTCCACGTTTACAGTTATACATTTGTGCCACTGTACCACGACTGAATAAAGTAAATTAACAATTTTACCTTCTCCAGTGTCTTTAAATAACTTATTACTCGTGTCATTCTTGTGTGACCCCTGAAGACTGCAGTAAATATGACTGTGGAATAAGAAACTACTTGTGCACCATACATGACACTTGAAAATATAGATCTTGCCCGGTCATATTTTTCACGAACTATATAAGACTTGTAGTAAAGAATTTTCGTGTAATTTATCCCCACTAAACAAAACAATAGAAATTCATTACTTAACTAACCTTATTTAATAAGTTGTTAATAATTTAATTCAAAAAATAATAAATCAAATAAATCAGCTTCACGCTGTATACCGCACTCAGCAGAGTAGGCAGAGGGAAGCCAGTGTTAAGATACTCTGTTCCCCACTTTCTGCCGAATTCTGGACGCATTGCGTGTTGAGTGGCAGAACTCAATGCCGCGCTTTTCCTCGACACCAAAGCGAAGAAATGGAAATATAAACGTAAATAAAAATATTTCACTTCCTCGTGTGGGGATCGAACCCACAATCGTCGCGTTACAGTCACAACGTCACGAAGGCCTCAAAAATCAATAAATAATATTATACTTTAAATGAGAAATTTAAACTTTTAAAATATACTCACTAAATATTATTGTAAATATGTAACTATAAATACAATATAATCGAGATACGGTAATTTGGTATTCTTTAGCTGGTGTTATATTAGCCAAAATATTTTTCTGCAAAGCAACTGGAGCCAATCCGAAAATTCTTGACACCCGGAAGGCTGTTGCTAAAGGTGAAATAATATTAACACTACTGCACTCATTGTTTGCCATTGTGTGGATCAGCTATAACATTTACTTGGAGTCAGCCATCATTATGAAGGGTTAGCTTTCTTAGTTTTTTATTTTCACTATTTTAATGGTATTGCGTGTTTTGAATCGACGATTAAGCCGTAATCTATTACAATTAATATATGATTAATGTATAGATTATTTGGATTTATATTTACTATTTATGGTTATCTGGTTTCATTTTATGTCATGTAATTATAATAATAATAGCACTTATATACTCGTACACATCTACTTACATATGAATACATATACACACACAATACCTTATTATAACGTAAATAACAAACATAATATACTCAGATTATGAATACTCGCCTACGCCTACGTTTAAATTGAAACATGGCATTCCAAAGTTTTACTTTTTTAATAATCAACACAAGACTCTTTGTCTTGTAAACATTTTGTGCAGATTAGAGGAATTTCTAGGAGATTATTGTTATGGAAACGGAGGTGTTGGTGGTGAAATATCTTCTACTCTAAGAATTTAAGTACTTTAAGACTGTGTAAAGGAGGAGTAGGTAGGTGCTGCTTGTCTTTCTAGTGGCGTAGCTAGGGGGGTGCGAGCGGGGCGGTCGCACCGGGCATCAAAAGGAAAAGGGCATCAAAGTCGACGATTACGTTTTTTTTTTAGAACTCATCAACAGGAAAGGGGCATCAAGTTCCCCAAACCGCACCGGGCAGCAAATACCCTAGCTACGCCACTGTGTCTTTCACATATATTTTATGCTTTTAAGCTGAGTATCTCCAGACCTACGTCATTTAAGCAAAGCTGAAATTTTGTGGACTACTCAATAACTTGAATATGGGGACCTTTAATACCTGTGTGTGACATGAGTAAAGGTAGTAAAAATGTTACAGCCGTGTACTGCCGTTGTATTCTTGTTGTCGCCGTTGTTGACAGTATAGCTGTTGGTTTGGGATGAATTTGATTTGGGCACGTCGGACGAAGTAGTGATGAAAGAATGGCAAAAAAGATTTATGATGGAAAAGTGAGTGGTAAGAGAGGTAGGAGGAGACCTCAGTTGACTTTCGAAAACACAGTATCAAAGATACTGGAGGAAGGTCACGTAAAAGGCATGATGACCCCCCGGAGGGCAGGAGGTTGAGGACAGTGGACGAGGTGAAAGATGTAGGAAGAGACCGTAGCGCTCCGTTCTCTCTGACTACCCCGCTAAAGATAAAGCGTAAAGCTAACTTAAGTTAATTTGGGATGAAAATACAATGTTTCACAGAAAAGCAATCAAAGTTCTATAGCTCTATATAGATAACCAGTATATTATGGGAAGATGGTACCAGTTTTCGGTTATCACCAAGGGAACCCTGAAAGATGAAATGAATACGTTTATATACAGGGTGGAAGAGGCAGCGCTCCTTTTACTGAAACTGCATATAGGGTAAAATATTTCAAACCCAGAACTAAAGAAATTAATCAAGGTACCTCAACAGTTTGGACGTAGGATTTTTTTTCATTTCACGATTTTTATCCATACGTGTATTTCGTGTGACGCACACATAAGTGTACGACGTTGCCGCTTAGACAGATAAGTGTGTGCGTGATAATTTTATTTATTATTTATTTTGTTTGAAAAAATAACTTTTTCATTTTTGGGAATTATTTTTTGTTAAAACCTCCTTTACGTAAACCCCACCACCATGACAACGTCAATTCTCGTAGGGATTTTCCTTATTATTATAAAATAAGGATTTTTTTAGATAATCGGTGCACTGATTACATATTTAGCAATTTTGTTACATTTTTTGGCTTCGCATTGTATCTCGTACCTACATAATAAGGAAGCTAAAGGTAGAGGTGTTGAGAAACTTTCGTCCCCTCGTTTCTGCCGATCCTCGAGGCATATCGAGTAACCAGAGCAACATCATAAAAATAATTCAGTCCTCCGAGTGGGAATTGGACCAACAACCGTCGCGTTTGCGTTCGTGTCTCGAATTCAATATCACAATATATTTACTTTAATTATTTCTTACAACATTATCATAAATTATGTATGTGTATGATTGAATAAAATATTAATAGATTAGATAAATAAACAGTACGTTAAATGGTGGTGTTTATTTAATTGATTTTTAATTATAATGGAAAACTTGCAAGTGAACATTCATCACAATTTATTTCAAGTGGTAATACCTATTTTTGTTTTAATAAATATCTAAAATTAATAAGTAAAAGTAAATAATTTTACCTAATTTCGTTACTTCTTTAACATTTTGATGACCATTAATAGGTATATAGTCAGAAACTATAGATTTTTTTAGCTTCACGATGCACCCTGCACATAGCTGGGTAGACAGAGGGGATTTCCAGGTTAGGAATATATTGTTTATGCATTCCGTTACCATTAGAACACTTCTGTTCCCAACCTTCCGGATTCCGGAAAGCTACTTTAACAGAAATATACCATTTAAAAAATATATATCATTAATTAAGCAAATTAACGTTTTTCTTGCATTTCTCACGACTTTGTACACTGCATAGTACATATATACCTATGTAAGTAATTCTAACTGAAATCTTAAAATTGTAAAAGGATACCATTAGGATTCTATAAAAGTTATACTCGCATAAAAATTACTTATTTATGATGAAAGTTTTCATTTTACTGACATGCTTATTAATTCAACCAACTAATAGCTTTCGGTCTCTAAAAACTTTGATTCGTCAGATCACATATTAACACTTTGGCCCCAATAATATTCTGTAGTTGCAGTCTTTTAATTATGAAGAAATGTGAAGAATGTATAGTGACAGGAGAAATGGGAAGAGTGCTTCGCTTATCTAGAATTTTTGGAATAGCACCAGTAAATATAACACCAGTTCAAATATCTGAAGAATATAATATGACAGCAAGAGTAAATTGTTACCAAGTATCAGCATCGAAAAAAATTGGATATATATGTTCCGTTTTAATATTTATTATGTGTAAGTAACCATAATAAAATAGCTATAAATTTTGGAGACGCAGTTAAATTTTGTAAATAATTTTTCCGCATACAATTTTTTTAAATGCGTATTCTTCACGTCTTGAGTACTAAATGAGTGTTAAATATTTTATTCGTGTTTCATATTAAACATTTTAGGGATAATTTCTTTTGTGGCTTGTATATACCTCATTAGTGGAATGGGCCCAGAAAAAGCGATACGCATCCGGACTGGACTATCACTGTTACTGTACGCCTTACGTAGTATTTTTCACGACGTATTATTACTCTTTATGGCCTTTCGAGGACTGAATAAAATCAAGCTGATAATGAGTTACTTAAGTTATATACAAAAGGTAATATATATATTACTATACAAATACATACATAGCTTCACGCTTTATCCCTTACGCCCGATGTTAATAATCAATTCTAATCCATAAATTGCAACCATAGATTGAAATATCAATCCATTTTTTGAGTTTAGCTTGCCAATAACTTATCGAAGTACTTCATTTTCATTGGCATGCAGGTTAGAGATTGGATAGATACGTCGAACAATCCAAGATTGACGTTAACTGGAGATAGGAGATACATTATTAACATCGGGCGTTACAGGTTATATTTTTAATCCGTTGTAAAATTTCTTTTAACTTATTATTTAAACAAACATTACTGTTTCAGGTCGCATGTTAATATAGTTGGCTAAAATTAGTAATATTTAAAATAAAATATTTTAAATAAATTTCAACACATATATTCTCATTATTTTTTTCAGTTAAATCTGGCTTTGAAAAACAGTTACTTGAATTTAAAGATAAATAAATCTAAAATAATGATTTGGAGTTACTTTCTATCATTATATATTATTGCCTTAATTTTTATATGTCAAAGGATACTCGGCGTAATATTTGGCAAAAAGAGTGGTAAGTATCAGAAAAGAAATAAATATTATTACTATACAAATACATATATATATTTAAACTAGATGATAATTGATAAAATGATCTGAAGATCTAGATGACATTTTATTTTAATTTTATTTTAAAGGTATTTTTAATTTTATTTTATTCAGTGGCCAACATCATAGTGCAATCGTGCTACTTCGTATCCTTCAGCATTCATATACTTATTCAGTTGCAATTCGCTTTCGTCGTGTGCTTACTGAATGCGACGATACGTGTTTTTAACGATCGCTTACAATCTTGGAATTGCAAATGGGACTATGGTAAGTATACAATATATCGAAAGCCATCAGGAATGGGGTCACCCAACCAAGACTTTTATTAATCCTTCTGTCAAATTTGTCGTTTTTTCTATATTTATTAAAGAAATTTCTATTGATATTAAAAATATACATTTTTTTTAAATTACGTCGTTTACATTTTATTAAACGTCTTAGAAGATTGTAATGCTTAAATAAATTAAAGATCATCGCTTTTGAACATGCTGCTAACTAGACTACGTAGTCCCAGTTCATGGGATCCTTGTTCATGTACTTTATATAAAAAAATCATTAAAGTAGTAGGTTTTGGTTACGCTGTGAATTCCTTACAAAATATGGCAAAATCGTTAAATAAATGCTCATATCTTCTATTCTATTCTTTTGATTGTGTTGACTTAGAGGTTTATTTTTTCTGTGCTTTAAGAAATCATAGATGTAGATATATAATCGTATATTTGATAATAATTTCAGCCTAAAAGCTTCTCGGGCTCCCAAGATAAAGCGTCTTGACAGACGGATATACTGACAACAAAGGGTTCCGTTTTTCCCTTTTGAGTAATCTTAAAAATGATCACTAATTTTGTGATGAAGTCATCATGGCTTTAAACTTTTCTAAAATTTGTGTTATTTTTTTTACCACTTTCTCTCTAATGCCTTATTATCATGTAATTTTTCTTTACAGAATTCAATCACATTATAGTCTCCAATAGAAGGCATATTACATTTAAACGTCTCTGTCAAATCTATGTGTTTATTTGTAAACTAATTACAAAGATAAATAAACACGAAGGTGTTTTTATCATCATTTTATTAAGTTACAAAATTTTAGACTTGCTGGACTCTTTGTATCTTATAATGTCGTCTATAGCATATTTTAGTACGGGTAAATATATTTTTTTATATTCCATAAAATTATATAGCTCAGTTTACATTTTTTTGTTCAATCAAATAAAGAGGTCGTTAAAAATGCAACGCAAGAATGTTAATTTCTTAAACTAATCTTACGAGCACCAAAACATACTATGGAATAATATATTATAAGCGATAAGTGATACAATTAGCTTCACATTGTATCCCGCACATAGTAGACAGTTTGTTCCCATTTAGACTCTTTTATTCTCCTTTTTCTGCATGGCATTACGTGGTGAGTGGTAGAACTTACCACTCGATCCGCCGCTTTGCCTCGGTACCAGAAGGAGGAAGTAAAAATATTTAACAATTTATTTCCTAAAGTAGGAATCCCCTAGAAGTCATCAATTTTTATAAAATTTGAAATTCAGACTCTTAAACGTATATAATTGAACACATGTTTCATGGTTTTCTAGAATTCACTCCCTAAGGGTGCAAATAAGGGGTTGAAAGTTTGTATGGAAAAATCTTTAAATCGCCACCAATTTTTATAAAATTTGAAATTTACTCTTAAAAATATTTCATTGAACACATGTTTCATGAGTTATTAGAATACACCCTTAAATACGTAAGCGAAGCTGCGCGCGTCCGCTAGTAATCTATAAAATGTAAAAGAGATTTTTAAATTTGTAGAGCCTGCCAATGTCACACCTAATGCTCTAGCTGGTTTTGCGATAGAGGTCCTTTGGATTATTTATAGAGCAGCAGCACTCATACTCTTAATAGAACCTTGCAATCAAACTGTTACTGAGGTATATACAAGTAGTCATGTACAATATTAACTTAGGAACAATAGACTATAAAAATAATCTTATTATCACATTTTAGAGCCTGAGGCTCTCGATAGCATGGAAATTTCCAAGAGGAGGTTTCCTCATTGTACTATAGAAAAAAAAACAAAGCTAATTTGGAAGATATCATATGTATTTTTATTTAATATTGCAGTTGCTTGTTTCTAAATCTAAATCTTTTGGGTGATATTCAATAACTTTTAAGTTTATATGTTTTTTTAATCAATGAGTTACAGCTTTATCTGTCAATTTACAGCTTCAGGCACTGAAACTGCGGGTTAGCTATTTGATTTTAACGACAAATAAGAATTATAATAGAGAAGACTTTTTTATCTTCTGTCGTCAACTAATTATTGAATTGCCTCTTTTTTCTCCACTTGGCATATGTTCTCTCAGAAGACATGGACTAATAGCGGTAAATATTTAATATGACATCCTTTGAATCCAGTAGTATCGCAAGGACACAAACGTGCAGCTGTAAACGCACCCACAGATTGTGGGTTCGATTCCTACTCTAGGTACTGAAATATTTAACATTTTCATTTTCTTGCTCTAGTAACGATTTATGTGCAGAATGCATTTTGGGTTGAGTTACCCTGGGTACATGCAAAATACAGCATGAAGCTAAAAAAATATCTTTCTAATAATTTTTATGCGTTCATGAAAACCATCTACAATAATTCATATTTTTTTGTATTTTCACTATGCCATACATTATTAATGTTTTTTTTAGGTTATTGGTGCACTTTTCACCTTTGTAGTTATTATTACACAATTCCACCTGCGAGATGGAATTGGATATTAATTTGCAACACTGTTTTGGTTGAACATAATATGGAGAAATCTGAGTGTGGAATGTTCCTTTCAAAATTATTGTTAGAAAATAGAAAAACATTATTCGTCTATCCATATATATAATATATTTATATATATTTAGACGCCTGGAAACTTTCGATCACCTGGGACCCACTCCTAAAATCATTGAAGTCTCAAACCCACCATACAGCTCATACTGCAGGAATTAGGTTTCCAAAATTGTATAAAATTAAATATATGCGATTAACCCAGTTAAATAGTTTCATTTAAAATGTGTAATAGTCGTGAAAACCTAATCTAAAATTGCTAGGTAAATATCCTATTAGAAAAATATCTTCTGATAGCATTGTATAAAACTCATGCGTTGCAAATATAACTTTATAACTTTCTTAACACTATTAGTGTTAAGAAAGTTATACTATTAGTGTTAAGAAAGTTATATTTGAATCTCTAAAAGATTTAATGTTACTCACGACCACAACAAAAAAAGACTAACCATTAGGCGCATCACAAGACACAGAATTTTTCATTAAATAATATCTTTGAAGGTGTTCGGGGAAATAGTTACACCCTGTACATTCTCTGTCACTCAACACCTTTTCGCTGTCCGAATTTTGATCAGGGTAATAGATATTCAGGTTCTGCTTCGCTTTTATTTTTGCTATTCAATCCTTATGACTGACTATATTTCACTTTTATCCCGGAGGTTTTACAATTTTGTTTCTTAAATACATTTAAATAAATATTAGTATAGTGGAAGCAGAAAAAGCCGCGCGGGGGCCGCTATTTGTAATCTATAACAAATAAAATCGTATTAGATTAATGTATATAGATTACTCGCGAGTAAGGCCATGACTATATTAAACCAAAGAAAAATAAAAGTAATCATACTTAAGGAATTAATGATTACATAAATATAAATTAAAAAAAACCAGCTTTTTTAATTTTTTTTTTTTACAAATTGAGTCGCCGAAACTTTCCAGGATGCAATCAAAAAGAGGAAGATGCTTGTGTTGAGAGTGACTCGCTTCTCCGTTGGGTAAAATTTAGCATAAGCCGAACAAGCTCTTTTTTCTCATTTCTTTTTTTTCATATAATTTACAATGAAATCTCTTGTTATATTCATATTTTTTTAAGAATTATATTTTCGTCATAAAAGAGCATTTTTTGTACACCTTACTTGTTTACTCTACCTTCCGTTTGATTATAATCTGCAACTATAACGAGCTTTCTGTATCATTTTCCGTTTTTCGAATAAAATGAGAAGAAAAACACTTTCTAAGTTTCTGGCTATTCTTTACAAGCACATATACAAATTTATTTTACTTGTAATATTATAGTAAGTTATTATGTATAGTAAGTTTATTACATTAAATATTGAAAGTGGCGATGACTAAATGTGAGAACCAGTGGTAAAAAGTGGAAGGTAAAAAAACTACTATATAAAACGTCTACGAGGGTATATGATAATATCTGAAGGTTGGACCACAGTAATGTTAATGTATTTTTTATAATTTCGTATTCATCCTTATCAACATAAATGGAATACCTTTAGCATTGCATCTATATTGAAATTGTACTTTACGTACATCATTATAATAATTATAAGGCGATATCATAGATTCAAAATGAGTCTATGAGCCGCATAGTCCGGCATTCCGTAATTCCCGTTGGAGTCCGTCATTCCGATTGGTTACGGCGGCAGGCGGTGTTAACGGTTGTATCAATTTTCATATATTTACGATCTACTACTAATGTGGATTGCTATTGGGTGTTTGTTATTAATTCATATTTTTAGTAGATTAGTTAGATTTTTTATGAGACCAGTCGTGGCGCAGGTGCACAAAGTGTGACGCGACTGGTTGTAGGTTCGATCCACACTGTAGAAAATTAAATATTTGTTTAAATTTATATTTCTATTTTTTGCTCTGTTGTCGAGGCAAAGCGCGGCGTTGAGTTCCGCCAATCAACACTACCAATATCTTGTTTAAAACCTATCAAAATAAGTACAAAACAAAAATTGTTTACACAGTTAGAGGTTGTAATGAGCGTGAAATTGCGTGACTTACTGCCGACGGCAAGGTTGAGCAGGCGCGAGGCCGAGTAAACAAACGCATTTAAAAAAAAGTAGATGTAGATAAGAAAGACTACTGAAGCTATGTAATTGTATCAATCCAGCTGGAGGCTCCAGCCTGGTGACGCTGTAAAGACAATCCCACGTCAATACCAGTTTAGCCCTTTTAAAACAGATAGACGACGTGTGTTTTTAAAAATCTGAACCGTTTCGGACTTGTAACAATATATTATTAATTAAATATTTATACGTTTTTCTTGCATTTTTTACTATTTAGTACAACTGTTAGTAACTTTAAGATTGTAATATCAAAGTTATTAATTTATTGATATTTATTTAGTTGATCATCAAACACAACTTACGTTCACGTTGTACGCTGTAAGCAATCCACATCAAATATTAGTGGTTGGTCTGTATACAAAAATGCCTCAATGTCAAAGAAATATGCAAGTGTCACTCACGTTTAAGCAGCAGCTCTATAAATAATTATATCATCACCACTTATCTCATCAGTTCAGATCTCAGCAAGAAATCATGACGGAATGTGAAGAATGTATTGTGACAGGGGAAATGGGAAGTGTTTTTCGCTTATCTAGAATATTTGGAATAGCACCAGTAAACATAACACCAGCTCCAATATCTGAAGAACATAATATAACAGCAACAGTAACCTGCTACAAAGTGTCAGCATCGAAAAAATACGGAATTATAAGTTCCATTTTATTATTAATTATATGTAAGTTATCATAATAACACTTATTTGCTGCAATAAAAATTTGAAACTTTGTAAATGATTTTTTCGCATACGTTGACATACTTATTTTATTTTTTTAAACTGCACTTACGTTAATATAGCATAAACTTTTTTTTTCAAATTTATAATAATTATCTTATTTTTAGGGCTTATATGTGTTGTGATGTATGTATATGTTATTATCATAATGGATCCAGAGAAAGCGATACGCATCCGGACTGGATTATCAGTGATATTGAACGCTACAATTACTATTTTACATGAGGTAGTATTACTCATTGTCGTTTTTCAAGGACTGAATAAAGTCAAGCTGATAATGAGCTACTTAAGTTATATACAAAAGGTAAATTCATAATTACTAAAACAATTAATTAACTACTGCGACGAAGCGCCAAATGAAGGTTTTGTTTTTGCTTGGATGCGCGTATGTATAGTATGTATAGAAACGCATACAGGGTGGAAGCGTCAGCGCTCCTTTTACGGTAACAGCATATAGGGTAAAATATTTTAAACTCATATCTAAAAAATTAATCAAGACATCACAACAGTTTAGACGTAGGATTTTTTTTCATTTCACGAGGTAAACCTCGACATCGTCCATACCTGTATTTCAAAGATAACAATAACACATTACAGTATTGCACATTTATATAATTAATGAAGCTGTGGATATTAAAAAATGTTTTTCAGGTTTTATGTGGATATAATATTGATACAGGGGATTATTTTAAATATTCTTTAAATCTTTTATGCAAACAAATATTATTGGCTTACTTAACATGTTATTAACATGCATACTGCATAATTTGTGAAATCACCAAGATTTAATGTTACAAAATAACCAGTTCTGGTAAATTTTAATATAGTCTCATTTGTTTCAGTTAAATCAGGCTTTAAAAAATAATTACTTAAACATAAAGATAAAAAAATCTAAAATAATGATTTGGGGTTACTTTCTATCAATATATATCATTGCCTTAATTTTTATATGTCAAAGGATACTCGACGTAATATTTGGCAAAAAGAGTGGTAAGTATCAGAGAAGAAAAAAAACTTATCGTGCTTCAAAATTAAAGTTACAAAACAAATATCTATATTTAAAATAGATAAAAATCATCAAATTTAAATTTAAATGTATTTTTTCAGCGGTCATCATCATAATGCAACTATTCTACTTCGTATCCTTCAGCATTCATATACTTATTCAGTTGCAATTCGCTTTCGTCGTGTGCTTACTGAATGCGACGATACGTGTTTTTAACGGTCGCTTACAATCTTGGAATTGCAAATGGGACTATGGTAAGAATACAATATATCAAAAGCCATCAAGCATTGGGCCACTTAAAATGTTATAAGATTTTTATTAATCTTTCTGTCAAATTTGTTGTAGAGGCCGTTGTGGCGTAGCGGCACAAAGTTGTAACTGTAACGCGACGGTTGTGGGTTCGGTCCCCACTCGAGGAAGTGAAATTTTTATTTATTTAAATATTTATTAAAAGGGGGGGCAAAATTTGGTATTAAAGCCACTAGTTCAAGTGAGATATCAGATGAAAAGGCTCTGGCTAAGTTAAGCTTGAATTTCAGCAAAACTCGGATCTCCAATTTCTGTACGGAACACTTGGTGGGCGAGCACGACTCGCGTGTGTTCTGTTTTTTTCTTCACTGCCTTATTATCATGTAATTTTCTTTTTCAGAATTCAACAACACAATAGTCTCCAATAGAACGCACATTACTTTTCGCCGTCTCTGTCAAATTTATTTGTCTATTTGTAAACTAATTACAAAGATAAACAAACACGAAGGTGTTTTTATCTTAATTTTATTAAGTTACAAAATTCTAGACTTGCTGGACTCCTTGTATCTTATAATGTCGTCTATAGCATATTTACATACAGGTAAGTAAAATTTTTATGACCCAAATAACTGTATCGTTCAGTTTATAATTTTCTTCTTGTATAGTTAAATATAGAGCTGTTTAATAATACAACGCAAGTCTGTAAAATCCTTAAGCTATTTTACGAGCTTAAAAGTGGGTTATGGAAAAGTACATTATAAGGAAGGGTTCGATCCCCACTCGAGGAAGTGAAATATTTATTTATGTTTATATTTCTATTTCATCGCTCTGGTCTAGAGGGCGTCATCTGTTACCCGTACATAGCAGGGTAGGCAGAAGGAACCTAATGTTCAGACACTCTGTTCCTCACTATCCGCCGAATTCTGAAGGCATTTCTTGTAGAATGGCCGAACTCAACGCCGTCCTTTGACCTGCACTATAACTGGTATTTAATAATCTCTTAAATATAAAAGACATTCTTAAATTTGTAGCGCCTGCTTTGATTGATTTTGCAATAGAGATCCTGTGGATTATTTACAGAGCAGCAACACTCATTCTATTAATAGAACCTTGCAATCAAACTGTTACTGAGGTATATACGAGTAGTCATGTACAATATTAAGTTAGGAACAATAGACTTTAAAAGTAATTTTATTATCACATTTCCAATCCAGGATATAGATAACTTGGCAATTTTCGAGAGGCGAAAGGATTTTTTTTTGAGTTTCAATCAATAATTTTTAGTTTCCTAATTAGCTATAAGTAAATGAGTTACATCATTATCTGTCAAATTACAGCTTCAGGCACTGAAATTGCGGATTAGCTATTTGATTTTGACGACAAATAAGAATTATAATAGAGAAGAACTTTTTATCTTCTGTCGTCAACTAATTATTGAGTGGCCTATTTTTTCTCCACTTGGCATATGTTCTCTCCGAAGACATGAAGTAACAACGGTAAATATTTAAGATAAAAAAAATTAATATTTTTTTTGGGAAATGTCTTAGCACTAGGTTCCCTTTGCCTTCCGTTCCCCACTTTCCGCCGAATTTTGGAGGCATTGCGTGTTCAGTGGCGGAAATCAACGTCGCGTTTTGCATCGACACCAGAGCGAAGAAATGTAAATATAAATTTAAATAAACATTTAATTTCCTTGAGTGGAAATTGAACCCTTAACCAGTCGATTTTGCAGCACACTTTGTGCCTCTGCGTTACGACTGGCCTCAAAAAACCTCTAAACATCCTTATAATAATTTTAATGTATTTTATGCCTTCTTGAAAACCATAAGTGGTAATTAATATATTTTTATATTTTTATTTTCTGTTTTATATTTATAATGTTTTTGCTATTCTGCTATTTCTTTTATTGCTTTTCAGGTTATCGGTGCACTTTTCACTTTTGAAGTTATTATCACACAATTTCACCTGCGAGATGGAATTGGATATTAATTTGCAACACGTTTTTAGTTGTAGTATATAATATAAAGAAATGTGAGAGTGGAATTTCAGAATTACTGTTAGATAATAGAAAAGCATTAATTCTTAATTAATTCTAATTGGTGAGAAATTATAAATAGAAAGATTATAATCTGTGTTAAATTTTTCATAGGTTCTTTTTTTTTATTGTTGATAGGCAAGCATTTGTCCGCTATCTCACCTGGTAAGTGACGATGCGAACGAAGGTGGAGCAGTTATTTCAATTGTAAGTGAAGATTTTATTTTGTGTACAGTATATTCCAATTAAGTTTTATTTATTTGAGATAAAAGATTACATTGCTGATATCATAATATTATGTTATTTAAATTAAGAAACATCACTGTCTGTAACGATTGTTCCTAATAAAAATGTTATGATTACATTTGGTTTTAATTGCATCATTAAGACCCTTGTAGCGTAAGAATCAACCCCTGGTGCGGAATTGAGAGTGACAGGGCTTTTATTGTCAAAAATTGTCCTTTTTATATACTGAATTTATTTTATTTTATTTTATTTTAACACTTTAATACACCATAATGGAATAAAATTAATTAACTAAAACACAAAATGAAAAACAAACATAAATTAACTTTAACAAAAAATAACAGAAAACAAAGAAACAAATGAAAAACGGTGTACAGGCGGCCTTATCACCCACAGGTGATCCTCTACCAGGCAACCTTTAACTTAAAAAAAAAAGTACTACTAATATACAAATATATGTTAAAATAATAAGCTTACTTTTTTTATTTATTTATTTATAACAAAGAACATTAAAAATTAATTATTCTTCGCGGTCTTAAGCCCGCGGCCTTAAAGTACAACATGCTNATAAATAAAGAAACAAATGAAAAACGGTGTACAGGCGGCCTTATCACCCACAGGTGATCCTCTACCAGGCAACCTTTAACTTAAAAAAAAAAGTACTACTAATATACAAATATATGTTAAAATAATAAGCTTACTTTTTTTATTTATTTATTTATAACAAAGAACATTAAAAATTAATTATTCTTCGCGGTCTTAAGCCCGCGGCCTTAAAGTACAACATGCTATTATTTACATACTTATGAATGAATTTACTTAAATAAATAACTATAAAATTTAAAATTCACAACAATCCATGGTATCCTACCAGTTTTCTAAAAAAAGGATTTTCCGAAATTCTTTCGGGGACGGGATAAAATTTTATGACTTGTAATTCACGCAAATGAAGCTGTTCTCTATTAAATGAACTACATAAACAGGAATTATCTGGAAGAAGAAAATAAAAAACATTTGTATAAATTTATATATAGGTATATTCAATTTAATATGCATAACTGAAAGTCAAAGCTGACTTTAGCAAGTAATTTGTTTCCTTTAGTTAAATTATAATACATGCGTCCTTCAGTAAAAGGAAAATTTTCCGGTACATTTTCTGCCTTGATTGTTAGTAACTCGAAGCGATAGTAGCCCTGAAATTTATATGAGTAATTTACTTTCAATTTTATAAATAAAATGCTTGCCCACTTGCCATTCTATTGTATTACATCCCGAGTGGATACAGAACTTGGCACTTATTTAAATGTCTTTTATTTTGTCAATAATGCCAGGAACGACGAATGTATTAATATTGAATTTGGCTCTCATTTCAGACTTATGTTATTGATGACATAAAGTAGTTACACGAGCAGATAAAAAATATAATGAGGGTATATCCTGGGGAAATTATAGTGACAGGCTGTTGGAAGGCTCCAAATTATATAAGCTTCGTAGTGTGTTTTGTTACTGTTTAAATAAATAACTTTAGTTAAACGTTCATTTACAAGTAGCTAAGTACGCAAAACTCATTTTATTTTAGCTTATTTTTGAAGAAAGAACCTACAGTAGAGACTTCGTTTCGCTTTCGCTTAAATTTGCGATCAGTACCAAAGATAAAGGTGCTTTGCCTTACAATCGAGCGATTCTTCTGATCTTTTATCACGATGAAATGACGTTTTACAAGGTGGAAGTGTCAACACCACTTTAAATGAAACTACAGTACTACTCTATAAAAGCCTAATATAATTCAGAAAAAAATTAATTCCCAAATAGAAAAAAATATTTTTTCAAACAAAATAAATAATAAAATTATCGTTTTAAAATAAAACGCCATTTGTAAAGATAACATAAACACGCACACATTTACATATCCGCATTGACAGACCGGCGCGGCGTAACGTCACACACGTATGTGTGCGTCACACGAAATACAGGCATGGATAAAAATCGTGAAATGAAAAAAAAATCCTACGTCCAAACTGTTGAGGTACCTTGAATAATTTCTTTAGTTCTGGGTTTGAAATATTTACCCTATATGCAGTTTCAGTAAAAGGAGCGCTGCCTCTTCCACTCTGTATGTGATCTTACCTGCTTACTCTACTTTTAAAAAAATATTATTTACAATTCTTACCGGCTTCATTGGACATTTGAATGTGGGGTACGGACGTTCAGAAACTGGCAATCTGTAATATGCTGGTACTAAAAAATTACTAAACATATTTTTTGTATTAAAAAGATCACAGCCGTAAAAGTGTAGTTCTACAAAACTTCGCCTATAGGTGTTTGACAAAAGTTGGTAAAAATAAAAGCTATGCTGAAAATAATTAAATTAATGATTAATTTGGTTCTAGAATAAATATTTATAGATAAGAGAAAAAAATATAGTTAACTAATATAAAACCTTCTATTTTTTAAAAAAGAAGTCATTTAAACAGAAGCAAACTGAATTGTAACATTGGTTAAAACACGTGTTATTAAAGTTGAGTCGCGGTGTTAAGTTTCGCCTTATGCCTATATACTGCCGTCAAAATTTCCTCTTTGCCTACTTTTTGAACCTAAAATTTTACATAATTTGAAAAAAATCATAGAAATTGTGTACGATCTTACCGTTTGTTCGTTAGTCACTGGAGTTCGTGAATAAAAACTAATGTTAACATAGTACATAGGATCAGAACGACTTATTCGACGTGACTAGACTGATAAGTTTCCAAGAAATTCAGTATCGAAATATATAATTTTCGGATGCTCAAAACGAAAATATTGCATCTGAAAGAAATAATCTAACTAAGGTCATGTGTAATTTAAAATGTAAAATTATAATAAAGATTGAGTCCGTCGTGGCGCAGCGGCCCAAGGGTGTGACTGTAACACGATGGTTGTGGGTCTGAACCCCACTCGAGGAAACGAAATGTTTACTTAAATTTATATATCCGTTTCTTCGCTCTGGTATCGAGGCAAGAGCGCGGCGTTGAGTTCCGCCACTCAACGTCTTCTGTTCGTTCGTCTTCTGTTAAAAATATACGGAATATAAGCCTATTTATCCATATATATTATCTTATATTATAAAAAAAACAGCTTCACACACACAGCAGGGTAGGCAGAGGGAACAAAGTGTTAAGACACTCCGTTCCCATAAAGACACTTCCGGCACCAATTTTCTGCCGAATTCTGGAGGCATATGAAGTGGTGGAACTCAATGCCTCATTAAAAAAGAAAATATTAAACATTCCATTTCCTCAGATGGGAATCGAATCCACAAACTGTCGCATTTACAGCCGCACGCTTTTGCCCCTCCGCTACTTCTACTTACTCTATTACGTAGTAATAATAATAATATTGAATTTACCTTACAATAACCTTTGCTTATATTGTTATATATAATAAATATAACACTGACCACGTATATAAGAATAAAGTGGACGTTGTTCATTTTACATAAGCAGTGACTAAAATAAGCTATAACGGACAGAAGGAAATTGATATATGACTCAATGTATTTATAAATATACAGATCCAAATTTTAATTTAAAATTTAATGTCTCCATTATACAATTTTGCAGTCACAATGGTTGTTTTTTACCCGACTACAGCGAAGTAAAAAGGAAGGTTATCATTTTGACCTGTATGTATGTATATATGAAAGTACGTGGGTATGGATGTTCATCTGTTCCCTTATAACTTCTAAATTAGTTATCACAAATAGACAAATGAGGTGTGTTCTTGATCGTCTGCTGATCATCATTCAACGTGACGTCTTGTAGCTATAGGCTGTGCGGTGTCTTTTAACGAAGAATACTTAGAGCCTTAGTCATATTTCTTAATTTTTGGTCATATAAATTCCTGGATGACATGGCATTGTTAAACTGAACTATTACCAAACTCCAATGTTATATTTAGTAAAACTTAATCCATCCAATTCTTTTTATTTTTTTTATTATTATTATTTTTTTTTATTCTTTTTTTTTTTTTTGTTTTTTCCCTGAGTTCATCTGCGATCAGTCCCAAACTATAAGCAGATCTGTTAATTTTAAGTTTGTTGGCGTTTCGAGGAACCTCTCCAGCGGGAAGCTAGTCTACTCATCTGTTACCATCTTTCATCCAATGTCTGAATATTGTGTCGTTTAAGGCGTTTACTATAGCTGATAGTCATCAGATTTGCTGCTAGTTCATTCGGGTGGTTGCTGAGCCGACTTTTGTATCTGATGGTAGAGCTTTTTATCTCTTCTTTTACTGTTTTTATTTTTAGAAAATTGTGTATTTCTTAGTTGGTTACACCCCATGGGGCGTTCGTTATGGTGCGTAGAATACAATTTTGTAATCTCTGGATAATGGTTATGTTAGAGATACAAGCGCTCCCCCATAGTTGGACTCCATACATCCACACTGGCTTAAGGATCATTTTGTAGATAAGTAACTTGTTGTCTACTGAGAGTTTGGAGTTGCGTGCCATGAGCCAGTACATATTTTTATATCTGATGTTTATTTCATCGCGTTTAGTTTTAATGTGCTTCTGCCAGGTAAGTCTCCTATCCAGGTGAAGGCCAAGATATTTGACTGA
>JAKRZM010001170.1:149594-170875 GCA_036379175.1 Heliconius cydno galanthus | reverse complement strand
TACATTTATGTTTTTGATGCAGTGTGAGTGCAAAACTCTTCCGTTACTAACTGTGTGTGTGTGTGTGTGTGACATACACCGCAAAAAAAAAATCACTCAGAAAATTGAAATTTTCTATGATGATATGTTAGGGAGTGTAAGAAAGCTTTAAGAGAGATGTTCTTGGAACATATTTAAAAGGAGCTTTTAGAGAAAGCTTTCGCCAACGTCCATATCACGTTGAACACACCGGTTCTCGTCCGATCACCGAAGTTAAGCAACGTCGGGCGCGGTCAGTACTTGGATGGGTGACCGCCTGGGAACACCGCGTGCCGTTGGCTTTTTTGCTTTATTTTTTATAGCTTCATGTAGTGGTCTTATATATCTTTGATTGCCAAATTAACATTTTATAAAAGTTGTTTAACAAACATTATACTGTATAGGTTACTTATAGCAGGATTCTGCCTGAGTTCCTCTCTTTCCAAACATTTTTCGAGAAATTGATTGAAGAGTGACAGAACTCAACTCAAGACATCAGGTCAACCAGTTTGGTAGCAAGATGCCAGAACGAGGAAATAAAAATAAGTCACTCCTCCGAGTTGGTATCAAACCCGCAACGGTCGCACTGACAGTCGGACTTTTCACATAAATCAAATTTTAATCTACCATTAATGTTCATAGACCTACCTATATATAGCAATTAAAATCTATATATTGTTGCTAGTATTCTTCACTTCTATAAATATTTAACACTTTCTGTTCTACAGTCTACAGTCTGTCTCTACTTACACCACTCCTTAAAACTTAGATTTTAAACAAAAAGAAACGACAAAACGGCGAAGGGTGAAAACAGAATGTAGTCAGGTCCGAACCATTTGTCGTCGTAGATTACATTTGAAATGAAAAGTAGGTAGTTTCAGAAGTTTTTTCATACCGTCGCTCGTAAATACCTGTCAACCCGTTGACTGATTTGCATGCTTTATTCCCTCACTTTTACTTACTTGGGGTAAATTATTTTTCACTGTAACTAATGATTGGGTGACAGTTTGTACACTTTGTTAGATTCTGTGCTTTTATGATTTTCTTTTTAGTTATTTTAATCTGTAAGTTTTTTTATAACTGTCTAGATAATAAATCAGCTTCACCTTGTATCTCGCATACAGCAGGGTAGGCAGAGGAAACCTAGAGTTAAGACACTTCGTTCTCCACTTTCCGCCGAATTTTTCGAAGCATTGCGTGTTGAGTGATGGAACTCAACGCTGGGCTTTTGCCCTAGTGCCAGAACAAAGAAATGAAAATAATAATAAATAACAATTCATTCCTTCGAGTGGGGATCGAACCCACAACCATCGTGTTACAGTCACACACTTGTGCTTTGCGCCATGATGTCCTCACATTTGTTTATTATACGGAAAATCTTCTTATTTCTCATAACTTTTGATACAAAATTTTTAAAATTTATTAATCGCTATAGGCGCCAGAACCAATACAAAAACATTCAATACAAACAATTAGAATACTGAAATACCTAAATATAATAAGCCATGACACGTTTAACATAAATATCAAATCGAACAAAACTTATATAATACTTGGATATTCCACCTAAGAATATCAGACCGGCCGTCACGTTGGATACCTTTCTGGGCATCGCATTAAATATTGACAAAATAAAATTTAGAATTTGGACGTGAGCGTTAAGGCGTCCGGGAGCCGCCAAGGAGCCATTTCGTACCAAAATGTTTCCAATAAATATATTATCAAGTTACAATACTCTAGCGTATTCGACACTTGCGAAAAAATGTATATTTATTCATAAAATTTTGGATGTTTTCGTAGGTATGGGTGTGTGGAGGTGGGCTGTACGTCAGGCAAGGGGTATGTCCGTTTTAGTTCTGTTATGACATTTAGTGCCCTTCCCTTGAAATGGTGAATCTATTATGTAAAGTGGTTGTGTAAATTTTTATATTGGTTGCAAGTTGCGGGTTCGATTTTAAAGTAAAAAGTTGTGTTTCTTTAGATTCTTACCCTATTGCGTTTATAGCATATAGATACCTATTGTCATGACATTCTCTTTTCCAATTCTCACCAAATTTTCGATATTGATATTTGAGAAACGTGTGTGGTGGAAATCAACGCCGAAACTTGTCTCTTTATTAGAGGGGGGGAAATGAAAATAAAATTAATTTCTCCAAGTCGTAATCGAACCCACAATCATCGCAATTTTAGTGAGGTGAAGTCCCATTGCTCCACGATTCATATAAAAAAATATGTAGGTAGGGCTTAATTAAACCTATAGTTTTTTTACTACTACGAGTATATGATCTACATAATAATATTATATGTATTATATTATATTATATGTATTACATACAAAAAATCTTGTATTCATAAGGTTATGTATCTATTTTAACAATTATTATCCAACTGGTTCCATGGTGTAATGGTTAGCACTCTGGACTCTGAATCCAGCGATCCGAGTTCAAATCTCGGTGGAACCTTGGCTTTTTGTTGCAAATTACTTTTCAATTTTTTCAGTATTTTTGTATAATTATAATAAAATAAACAACGCTATGTGGTATCTCAAGAAAACCTATCATGCTTTCTTGGCACTTCACGCGCCGGCCTGGAGTACAACGTCGGAAGCGTCGTTCCTTGCCTTGCTATGGCTGATCCTGAAGTTAGAGCCCCACGGACATCCAAGGAAGCGATGACTGGATGCGGTGATGCAGGACATCGAAGGCAATGAACTAACCTCCTATATTGAAAACCGTGCAAAGTGAAGTAGGTTGAGTTGATAACTCGGAAGGTAGCTCTTGGCAACAAAATCCAAGACTAATGCCAAAGTAAAAAAAAACATAATGAATACATTCGTTTTATATTGTAATATTTTTTTACAGTATTTGTACGGTATTTCCTACCAAACTATCATATGAAAAAGTTTGAGCAATGAACGCAACTTCTGAAAAATATTTTTTTAAATAATAGATAATATTTATGGTTATTTATTATAATAAATAATAATTTAATATAATCCACCTGAAAATTATATGATTATGCTATAAATTCTAAAAGTTAATACCTAGTTTGTAAGTAAATTACATTAGTTAAGTAATAAAAATATTTGTCTTGTTTTATGTAGGTACATAAATATGTCTATAATATAACAACCTTATCAAAATAGGTTCCACCGAGATTTGAACTCGGATCGCTGGATTCAAAGTCCAGAGTGCTCACCATTACACCATGGAACCGGATACTTTTAAATAATATTTTAACAATTCCATTTCGATGATTAGGAAAAGAAGGCTGTAATATGTTATAGTTCAAGTAAGATATTAATTTATAGACATGTGTTTTATTCAAATGGAAGCGTTATCGCAGCAACAAAAACGATGATTGTTGGTTCGATTAACATTAGGGGGAGCTAATTATTTTGTATTTCTTCGCTCTAGTAACAAGACTAAGCGCGGCGTTAAGTTCCACCACTTAACACACTATATCTCGAAAATTGCAAATATATAAAGTTTTGAAAGTAGCGAACATGTAAAGTGACAGCCATCTATATTTAACTCTACATCAATTTTGCAATACGTAGTGACTCATAATAAGAAATTATTTTAAATACGTTTCTTCCTGTCCTTACAATTTTTAGTAGAATGGCTTGATAAATTGCTACATGGTCACTAAATAAATGAAATATCATACGAATGTGTACGAGGTCTCATAGCTAGTGAAATATTCACTGAGCGACCAGAAACCGTGTCGCTTTTAAAAGCTTTCAATTCAATATTTAAACTTTCACCTTTTTATAGAATATCTAGGTTTTACTATAAAATTGTATAATATATTATTATTATTTCCGTGTGTTGTATTTTTATAGTGGTCTTTTTATTTAGCACACAGTAAAGTGGCTGTGATATTCTTAATACAAAGAATACCATCCCTTTTTACAATTTACTAAAAAAGTGTCAAATAAGCTTTTAAAACGTTGTGGTAATATAGTAATTAATACACATTTTCTTATATTTTTTAGGCTTCAGGTTTTTCCCGCACATAGCAGGTTATGTGGAAACAATCTATCTAATCTAGTTAAGAAACTTAATTCTCTACTCTCCGCCTGAATTGGAGACACTGCGTATTAAGTGACGGAAATCAACGTCGTTGCACTCTGTCTACAAAGTGAATTGGAAATCGAACTTACAATTATTAGATTTGCACTACAAACTGCCGCACTGCGCAACCATGGCTGATTTTTTTTTCTCAAAAAAAGAATAAATAATATAAATAGCTTATTTTTTACTTTTCCATGTAAATCGCTAATATTTCTAAACAAATTTCAGACAGTGATAGTATTGTAATGTTGAGGCGAGAGCGAAATTGAAGCATCCAGGACACCTCCTGGGAAATTTACTATCAATATGTTGTTGGCTGTCACTCTGCAAGATGAAGCCTTCTCATCCAATATCGAAAATCTTAATCCAATACGCCGCGACAGCGAATGATTTATACTGGGAAGCGATGCCTGATCGGAGCTGTAGCGTGTCGCTTTTACTGTTAGATATATTTTTGTATATTATTTTTAGGGAAAATTAAAAATTGTGAATTCGATGCATTAAACTTTCTGCCTACTCTGCTACGTGCAAGATACAGCGGAAAGTTCAAAAGGAAAATCACATTATTTGGATATAACACGTTGTAGATTTGATCTACTTAGGGATTGTGTGGGTATTTTCTTGTGGAAGTTGTCAAAGTTACAACTTCTATAATTAGTACCCCTAATAATTTTGACTATATATGAAAAATCAAAATAATAATTACAGGAGCAGGATAATAGTTATATATCATCGATTTATTTATTAGAAATGTTCAATTGTTTCAAACAATAATTAAATATAATTTCCTTATTTTAAATTTCATTGATTGCTTGAAATATATTTTCCCTAATTTAAAATAAAAGTACATTAAACAATGAATTAAAAAATATATTATTCAAATACTGTTATGTAAGCTAGGTGCATTTTAGCGCCCCAACCCGTCAGTAATCCACTCCGCTGCGAGAACACCTGCGCGCAATCACATAATGATCGCTGAAAGGGATTTTTTGTCTCATGTTACAGTTTCAGCTTCGACTCTCGATAAATTGATGAAAANAGTAGGATGGCTTGATAAATTGCTACATGGTCACTAAATAAATGAAATATCATACGAATGTGTACGAGGTCTCATAGCTAGTAAAATATTCACAGAGCGACCAGAAACCGTGTCGCTTTTAAAAGCTTTCAATTCAATATTTAAACCTACACCTTTTTATACAATATCTAGGTTTTACTATAAAATTGTATAATATATTATAATTATTTCCGTATATAAATAAATTACTTTTCACTTTTCTATGTAAATCGCTAATATTTCTAAACAAATTTCAGACAGTGATAGTATTGTAATGTTGAGGCGAGAGCGAAATTGAAGCATCCAGGACACCTCCTGGGAAATTTACTATCAATATGTTGTTGGCTGTCACTCTGCAAGATGAAGCCTTCTCATCCAATATCGAAAATCTTAATCCAATACGCCGCGACAGCAAATGATTTATACTGGGAAGCGATGCCTGATCGGAGCTGTAGCGTGTCGCTTTTACTGTTAGATATTTTTTGGGGAAAATTAAAAAATATATATTTATTTCGACGTGACGTGGCCCATATGTACAAATGTACGACAGTAGCATATGCAATGGTTGGGAATTCGATTCCCACTCCTGGAAATGAAATATTTAATATTTTCATTAGCTAGTCTTAGCGCTAGGTTCCTTCTGCCGAACTGTCAATTGTTTCAAATCGGAACCTATTTAATAAAATTTCCTTATTGGATATTTCATTGATTCATTAATTGCTCGAAATATATTTTCTATAATTTAAATATTAGTTAAAATTACATTAAACAGTTAAATAAAAAATATATTATTCAAATACTGTTATGTAAGCTAGGTGCATTTTAGCGCCCCAACCCGTCAGTAATCCACTCCGCTGCGAGAACACCTGCGCGCAATCACATAATGATCGCTGAAAGGGATTTTTTGTCTCATGTTACAGTTTCAGCTTCGACTCTCGATAAATTGATGAAAAATAATATATTTTAGGTAAAATATAGTATGTTAAAGGAAAAAAGGTCAACATTTTAAGAAGAGTGTAGAACGGAGAAGTTGGGAACGGAATGTCTTAACTCAAGGTTCCCTCTACTTACCCTGCTGTGAGTGAGATATTAGGCTGATTTAAAGTGTTTTAGAGGAGTCTGTCTGTATATAACATTTAATGGAGGGAAAGCCACTATATTTATAAAAATAATTATTAAAATATATATAGTTTCTTGTGTTTTACTATTCTATTCTTTGTAAAAATAAAATTTGAGAATAAAACTATAAGTTTACGTAACGCGTTTTTGCGATTTTAACGTAGCTAGAAAAAAGCAAAACAGATTTTCCAATTTAATTTACAATATAACCTTTATCCTGATATTAAATAAATAAAACAAAAAAAACTATTCTAAAAAAATCGATCCTTCGAAAAATCGATTCTTATCGCAATCAATTAGTGCTATTTACACTAACTAAACAAAAATAAACATACAGATTGATCGCGACACAAGTATTTTATCCTCGTTCCTCTCGCTCCTCTATAGAGAATATTTGAAATATAACCGGCAACTAGGAGTTCAATTAACAGTACCGTTATTAATGGGTCGTTCCGACTCCGATTAAACTCAATCCGGGAGCCGCGGGGTTGATGCTGTCGTGAAAATTTAAAATTATCTTGATTTTATTTGTTTTTTTTATTAATTATGTGAAAAATAATAATAATAATGATATATTTAAGCGAAAGAATTATTAAACAACCAGCTTAAATTTAAAATTTGGTTATAAAATAGTGAATGTAAATCATATTGTAGACTGTGTAAATAAAAAATAAAAGAATAAAAAAAACATATATAATTTTGTTGTAAATAATTCAAACTAAAGCTGCTTAAACATACTTATTCACGTTCAATTGAGCATAGAGTAATATAATGCTGTAATTTTATAATTAATATTTGTGTTTAATTTAAATAATTTTTCTATTATAAAAGACTGGATATTTATTTATACACCTCTACAAACATTTAGTCAATTCAAGTTTTCACCTATAACAAGAAGGAACGCACTAAATGCCTATTACACAAGTGTTAATTTTCAATTTAAACATGTTTTGTTTCTTTTATTTTAGCTTCACGCTGTATCCCGCATAAAACAGGGTATTCCAAGGGAACCTAATACCTAACTTCTTAGATGTTGAGTTTTGAGTAGTGGAATTTGATATTTGTGAATTTGATATTATATACGGCTATCTATCCTACATTACACCAGGTTCCCTCTGCCTACCCTGCTGCGTGCGGGATACAGCGTGAATTTTTCAAGATATATACAGATATATAGCTTTTACATCAAAATAATATAAAGATATATACAATTTATGTAAACATTTTTTAAAATTTGGCTATAATATAAAAATAAGATTACGCGGTCGAAGCCGCGTTCTTAAAAAAAAATTGCAATACTTTTTAATTTCATAAAATTAAAAAAAAAGCAGATTACATCTAAAATAAATACAAGCAAACAATTCGACAGCGCCGGCCCTACGGAGGCACGCACTAATTACAAACGAGAATCCAATGCAATAAATCACGGACATAATATAACGCAGTCACAGGAATGTATGCCCCAAATCCACGGTACATTTTGTATTTCACCCATTATTGCTATAGATGGGACCTGGTCTGTATGTGGTGGGGATTTGTTTATTTCTAAAGAAAAATTTCGAGCTTTTCCGTTCCCCGTACTAATTTGTAGATTCTCTCTGCTGCTTCTCTGCTGCTTCTCTGCTGCTTCTCTCCATACTACTTAATTTTCCTTTTTTAGCTTGACGCTTCATATCCCACTTTTACCAGGATAGGCAAAGGAAACCAAGAGTTAATATACTGTGTTCCCATTAAGACACTACTAAAAATAAAGACAAGGAAGAACAATTTACTAATAAATAATATGCAATAAATTACCTAATATTATTATGCAATTTCTAATTAATTTAAAATATTTTTAAAGCTCATTAAGCCCAAGTCGTTAGCGGTTACTTCAGACGCAGCGAGAATCACCCAACCGCGTGTTGACTTTAATTTATTAGGTTTTTTTTATAATTTCGCAGAAATTTTTAAGATTTTTGTGCAAAATCTCAGCTAATTTTTTAATTTCCATTCCCATTAAGACACTTCCGTTCCTCACTTTCCGCTAAGTTCTTGAGTCATCGCGTGTTGAATGGCGGAACTCAACGCCGAATTATTTTATTTTAGCTTCACGCTGTATCACGCAGGGTAGGCGGAGGGAACCTAGTATTAAGATACTCCTTACCCCACCTTCTGAATACCTATAATTTATAATTTACCCCAACCCCTATCACCTAAAGGGGTTTACCTAAACTGCACAATTCATCAAGTGCCGTGCGTTTAGTTACAATTAATGTAATCCAACTGTCGCGTTGCGGTGATTAATATATCAGATACAATAGAAAACTAATTAAATACTCATCTTGTTGCTTTCGATTGTTCTTAGTGATTAAGGAATTTTTAAATATCTATCTCAAAGTGAATAAAACGTGAACTCAAAGTGAATAAAAAATCAGTTTCACGCTGTATCCCGCACACAGCTGGGTTGGCAGAGGGAACCTAGTGCTAAGACATTCCGTTCCTTATTTTCCGCCGGGTTCTGGAGGCATTGGGGCGGAGCTTAACGCCGCGCTTTCCCTCGACTCTTAATTCCTTGAGAAGGGATCGAACCCACATGCCTCAGCACCACGACTGGCTTCAATATTTACATTTCTTGGTCTTATGTAGCAAATCTTAACCGACTTTTCAGGCAGAAATATATTTTTTTAAATTATATTATTCTATTTAATNAAAAATCGATTCTTATCGCAATCAATTAGTGCTATTTACACTAACTAAACAAAAATAAACATACAGATTGATCGCGACACAAGTATTTTATCCTCGTTCCTCTCGCTCCTCTATAGAGAATATTTGAAATATAACCGGCAACTAGGAGTTCAATTAACAGTACCGTTATTAATGGGTCGTTCCGACTCCGATTAAACTCAATCCGGGAGCCGCGGGGTTGATGCTGTCGTGAAAATTTAAAATTGTCTTAATTTTATTTGTTTTTTTTATTAATTATGTGAAAAATAATAATAATAATGATATTGTAAGTTATTTAGAATAAAGTAGCGTGAAGTGACACTGAGGCTCACAGGTGCTACACTTTTTAAATTATTTAATATTTTCGTTTTTTCGTTGTGGTAACGAGGCGAAGCGCGGCGTTGAGTTCCACCATTTAACATGCCATACCTCCAGAATTTGGCAAAAACTTCGGAATGGAAGTATCTTAATCTTGCAAAGTGTGGAATACAGCGTGAAGCTAAAAAAATAATAAAAAGTAAAAATAATATTTGAATTAAATTTATATGAATATTTGTAATTTTCTAAATATCGCATTTTATTTAAGCGAAAGAATTATTAAACAACCAGCTTAAATTTCAAATTTGGTTATAAAATAGTGAATGTAAATCATATTGTAGACTGTGTAAATAAAAAATGAAAGAATAAAAAAAACATATATAATTTTGTTGTAAATAATTCAAACTAAAGCTGCTTAAACATACTTATTCACGTTCAATTGAGCATAGAGTAATATAATGCTGTAATTTTATAATTAATATTTGTGTTTAATTTAAATAATTTTTCTATTATAAAAGACTGGATATTTATTTATACACCTGTACAAACATTTAGTCAAATAAAGTTTTGAGCTATAACAAGAAAGAACGCAATAAGTGCCTGTTATAAAGGTGTTAATTTTCTGTTTAAACATGTTTTGTTTCTTTTCTTTTAGCTTCACGTCACACACATAAAACAGGGAATTCCGAGGGAACCTAGTACCTAACTTCTTCTTAGATATTGAGTTTTGAGTAGCGGAATTCGATATTTGTGAATTTGATATTATATACGGCTGTGTATCCTACTATATAATATTATTATTTAAAATGTTAAAATTTTGTTCACGAAAAAGAAGAAGAAGATTTTATATAATTTGGCTATAATATAAAAATAAGATTACGCGGTCGAATCCGCGTTCTTAAAAAGAATTGCAATACTTTTTAATTTCATAAAATTAAAAAAAAAGAAGCAGAATTCATCTAAAATAAATACAAGCAAACAATTCGACATCGCCGGCCCTACGGAGGCACGCACTAATTACAAACGAGAATCCAATGCAATAAATCACGGACATAATATAACGCAGTCACAGGAATGTATGCCCCAAATCCACGGTACATTTTGTATTTCACCCAATATTGCTATAGATAGGACCTGGTCTGTATGTGGTGGGGATTTTTTTTATTTCTAGAGGAAAATCCCATGCTTTTCTGTTCCCGTAGAAATGTACTTATAGATTGTCTCTGCTGCTTCTCTCCGTACTACTTAATTTACCTTATTTAGCTAGACGCTTGATATCCCACTTTTAGCAGGGTAGGCAGGGGAACCAAGTGTTAATACACTTGTGTCCCCATTAAGACACTACTAAAAACAAAGACAAGGAAGCACAATTTACTAATAAATAATATGCAATAAATTACCTAATATTATTATGCAATTTCTAATTAATTCAAAATATTTTTAAAGCTCATTAAGCCCAAGTCGTTAGCGGTTACTTCAGACGCAACGCGAATCACCCAACCGCGTGTTGACTTTTATTTATTAGTTTTTTTTATAATTTCGCAGAAATTTTTAAGATTTTTGTGCAAAATCTCAGCTAATTTTTTATTTTTTAAACTATACACTTCCGCGTACAGTAGAGTGAGCATTAGGAATCTATATTTTCTCCACGTTCCATTCCCATTAAGACACTTCCGTTCCTCACTTTCCGCTAAATTCTTGAGGCATCGCGTGTTGAATGGCGGGACTCAACACGCTATCCCGCAGGGTAGGCGGAGGGAATCTAGTATTAAGATACTCCTTACCCCACCTTCCGAATAACTATAATTTATAATTTACCCCAACCCCTATCACCTAAAGGGGTTTACCTAAACTGCACAATTCATCAAGTGCCGTGCGTTTAGTTACAATTAATGTAATCCAACTGTCGCGTTGCGGTGATTAATATATCAGATACAATAGAAAACTAATTAAATACTCATCTTGTTGCTTTCGATTGTTCTTAGTGATTAAGGAATTTTTAAATATCTATCTCAAAGTGAATAAAACGTGAACTCAAAGTGAATAAAAAATCAGTTTCACGCTGTATCCCGCACACAGCTGGGTTGGCAGAGGGAACCTAGTGCTAAGACATTCCGTTCCTTATTTTCCGCCGGGTTCTGGAGGCATTGGGGCGGAGCTTAACGCCGCGCTTTCCCTCGACTCTTAATTCCTTGAGAAGGGATCGAACCCACATGCCTCAGCACCACGACTGGCTTCAATATTTACATTTCTTGGTCTTATGTAGCAAATCTTAACCGACTTTTCAGGCAGAAATATATTTTTTTAAATTATATTATTCTATTTAATGATATATATGATCCCCTAACCATCATATATATATAACCAGATACGAAATGTCATCGTTAAAGCTATGACAACTAAAAGATTAATATTTAAAAGGCTTATTATTTACACCTTACAGTTTTTTGTCGACTTGTTTTTTATTTAATTTTTTTTATTCGCATCCCTTGTATATTCGCTTATTCATCTTTAATTATTTTCCCGCGTTGCCCGCGTTCTGCGGGTTAGACACATTCTGTGTTTTTTAAGAAATACACTACTATTTTCGTGATTTACTACTCATTTAATTCTAGACTCTACATTACCCTAAAATTAACACTAAAATGACAAAACACAATTTGTAATTGGAACTCCATTAGCACACTTGTGCTGTTATCCCATTTGTTTTCCGCAGCCCGACCTAATCCCGGTCTTGTATCGGGATAATCCGGGATCAGGAATCATGACACTATTGTTGTAAGTGTGAAACCGACGTAAATAGGCCTACGGTTGGTACCCTACTGTTATATTATCATATTGTTGGTTATTGGAATTTTGATTTTATTATAGTGGTGTAGAGTTCAAATTCAGTTGATTATTGTGATGGCTCTACATCATTGAAACGAATTCGCTTTTGAAAAAACTGCAAATTTGTAGAGTATATAAAATTGAATTTAATTACTTATGGAATAAGTTGCAATTTTCAGTATAAAAAAATTGTGATATAAGACTGTATAGGTCTTGATTTCGTTTTGTTTTGGAACAGGGGGATGTTCTTTTGAGTGAATTTTTCTTTTAAACGCTCATTGTGGGGGTTAATAACGAGATTATTATTTGTATTTGGGGAGGATTGCTCAAATATTGCCATTGTCGGTTAAATGAAATGGCAAATTTGTTCTTGTTGCCGTATGTCTATGTTTTTAATTGGTATTGTTATTTAAGTCACCTGCTTTATGTTTTGTATAACGAAATTAAGATTTTCTTTTGTTTCAGTAGGCAGAGGGAACCTAATGTTTAGTGTTTTTTCATTGTATTATATGTGGTTTATTTATTGTATTTTAAAAATTTATTTTCTTTTGATGCCCTCATTCCAATTTGTAATCTGCGATTGTGTTTTAGCAGCCATTTTCTATTAACAAACAATATTGATATATGCAATTTTATAGTTATCAGTACTCAAGTCATAATCTAAATTTCAATTCAATTGGATACTAGGAAGTGGATATACTGAGCTTCTCAGACTTCACATACCCTAACATATTGCCTAAAAACGGACGTTAAATAAAAGCTTGAATCTACAGTAAAACATGAACTGTGATCCAATAAAATGGGGTCAAATTATCAATAATTAATTGTGAACTTTCTCGGGGGGAAAATATGAAAATAAATTTTAATTCCTCCTTTTTAATGCGACGTTGAGTTACGTCACAGATTACACAAGTTAATTTAGTGCTTCAAATATTTTATTTCGTATTAAAATAAAGAAACATTATCCCTACATTATATAATATTAAAACAAATAATAAAATTAAGGAATTGTAAAATGCAACTAGTATTATGCAAGCACTAAAACTTATGGGCCATAATATAAACGACGACGTTTACGGCTTAACCTACGCCTAACGTCAATGTTTACTGTATATGACACGGCTACGATATTGAAATGAAAAAATCTAAATTCATGATTAAAATAAAATATTCGTAATAAAAAAAATACAAAAATCTATTATTTAATAAAAAATATATAATAATTTGTTTTTTTTTATTCGTCGAATTAACGTAGAACTAGAACCGACTATTGTTACGTGTTATGTGTAGAGTGGTATGATTCTATTAGAATATCTAGGTAATAAAAAAATAATGTTTTATTCCACAATTTGTTAGTCTCTTAAGTACATGTTAAAATATTTTTTATCTCATAGCTTACATGGTTTTTCGAATAAATTTCAGTTAAAATAAAAATATTAGTCTCATTAGGTTTACCGTGTCTAACATACCGTATCTAACATATGGATCTAGGGGAGGATGTTATACTAAAAAGATCGACGATTGCCAGAATTTAATATATAATTTTACTTTAATTAGTTCACGATTATTTTTTTCATCTTATTTCTATTTTTTAGCGACGCTAATATACGCATGTTAAGGATTTAGAAAGTTGTTTGGACAGCTTTGCTACAGTACAATAATAATAAATAGTTATCTGTTGATTATATTTAAAATGATGTATAACAGGTTCCATGGTGTAATGGTTAGCACTCTGGACTTTGAATCCAGCGATCCGAGTTCAAATCTCGGTGGAACCTAGTATTTTTAAAATCAGTAAGAAAATCAGTAACTTTTTCATATGGGATTGCTTAAAATTTCAAGTTAAGTTTAACAACTTCTTGAGAAGAACTTAAAAATACTGCAGTAACCTGCAGTATTTTTTAATTTCTTTTTCTGCCTAGTTCAGCAGGTTTTTTTCAGTCTTTAGTATATTTCTCAAAATACAAAAAAAAATGTGAATTTTAAAAAAGAAAATACACCAATAATCGTATCGTACCCTTATCAAACGCTATAAGGGACCTATCCTGTACCCGTTCGATAATTATCGGCAATACACGTTGACGACACTCGCGGGCGTTATAAGACGTACGCTTTATGCCATGTAAATATATTATTGGGAAGTGCTACTATCTTTAGTGTACGCCGTTTGTTTAGTATGTAAATTGTTGTATTTATTCGTATTGGTATTTGAATTTTGTTTTTATTGCTTAGTTGTGTTTAATATTTTCTTTGAAAGATATCTAGGAAGTGGAGAGAGGAGTGTTTTATTGAGAGGTTCTTTTCTGATAATTTGTTATACATGATCGTTAAAAAAATATAGTTAATAAAGAAACTGATTAAATTAAATAGGGAATACTGTCTTAACACTATCCTTCTATTAGCGAGATAAACCTTGAAGGCAAAATATAATTTAAAAAAATATAAATATAATCGTTTAATCATATATTTTTATTTTATTTTATTAATTTGATCAAACTCCATAAGTCGACATCACAAGGGTTTCAATAATTTACGTAATGTTCCTAATTGACAATAAAGGTGTATTTAACGGTCCACAAATCAATGTAGCAAATTGTTAGGGAACTCGCTTCGACCAGACTCTACAAATCTTGATTACTGCGAGATGGCTTTGGGCACGCGACCAGTTATTTATTTAGAAATATAATGTTTTAGTAGGGTTTAGGGGTTCTGTTCTCGGTTGAGGTAAATTATTATATGATAAAAAATGTCGTAACTAACTATGGTAACGTAAAAACTAAGGATTTTTAAATTTTCTTTAGGCTCCCAGGCTCCTTCTGCCTATCCTGATATGTGCAGGATGCAGCGTGAAGCTAAAAAAATATGAATACTACTATGTCTATTCAAATTTTTAAAAATCTTACTATAATTACTTTAACGAGGTCACCTGCAAAAATATCTAGAGCAATTTTTATTTTAAGTGTTTTAAGCATTTTGTTTTAAGTAAGTATATTGTAAAATCAATATTAATATGAAAGTAGAAGAAAAAAGGCGTACAAATGTAACTTTTTTCTATATGTGAAACAAATGAAAGGTATAGTTAATAGAGCGTCTGATTGTAGTGCGGTGGTTATCAGTTCGCACTCCACTCGAGGGAATGACTTTGTTTAAATTATTTTCATTTCTCCAGTCCAGGACAAAGGGCGGTACCAAATTCCGTAACACATCTTACAATCTTTCGAAAATTGGGCGCAAAATCTTAGTAATTAGCACAAATTTTCCTCTGCCTATGTAGGGAAAAAATGTGAAATCTAACCAATTTTCAACAAATTCCATTATAACAAAAAGCTGCTAAAAAGAAAGGCTTAAAACTAATTACATTTTAAAAACACGACTAACTAAATCAGATATCAGTATCGCATGCGCTCGCCCCATAGTTGGTTCCTATGGGACGTCGTGCCATCAATTATTCTCGCTAACTGCGCGGTTTTCCACGCGAACTTAGACTTGTATAGCTCGTCTGTTTCAATTTTCACCTGATGAATAAAAGAAATTCTTAATTTATTTTTCTAAGAAGTTTTAGAGAGCTTCGTGGTGCATGGGCACAAAGGAGTGACTGTAACGCGGCGGTTATGAGTTCGATCCCCGCTCGAAGGAATGAATTGTTATTTTTTAATATTTTCATTTCTTCGCTCTGGCACCTAAGCAAAACCACCACACAACATGAAATGCCTTGAAAAATTCAGCGGAATTTGGGAAACAGAGTGTCTTAACACTAAGAACATTACTTGTATACTAAAATAGATACACATAAAAACCTTCAAGTCCAGGTTCAGTTATTAGGTAGGTATTAATTGCATAAAAACTCTAAATCTACTTTTGAGTTATTACAAAATGAAAAGAAGTCTATACATGGAAATTTCTTTTTATGTATTGATTTCGTAAAATAATAGATAAGAAACGACTTGAAAGAAACCTTTGAAATAAAAAACCTATTATTGATAAATTTTAGAAATTTTATTTAAGACGTTTTTACCGTGTGAAGTATTATTTATTATTTGTTCAAGTGTAAAGTACACCTTATTAGCATTTATAATTGATTACTTATTAATACAGGTTCCATGGTTTAATGGTGAGCACTCTGGACTTTGAATCCAGCGATCCGAGTTCAAATCTCGGTGGAACCTTATATTTTTGTTGATAATTCATCAATCTTTCAGTAAAGCTTTCATTGTAAATTTGCTTCCTCATTTCGTAATAAGAGTTTTAAAGTAAACATCACCATAAAATATTTTATGCGTTTTTAATGAGTTTATTTTTTTGTACATTAGTTTTGCATAAAGAAATATTCTGTAATTAGAAAGACACTCCGCTACCCACTTTTCGCCAAATTCTGGTGGCTTTGCGTCTTGAGCGGCGGAACTTAACGCCGCGCTTTGCCTTGACACCCAAGCGAAGATATGAAAATATTAAATATTTCATTTGCCACGACTGGCCTCAATATAGTATTCAATTCCAAATCATTTTAATACAAAAGCTTACGACACTGCCACAGAAGCCTCATCCCCCTCTTCCTCCCCCCATCAGATAAGGAAACACAAGCGAAATTCATATTGACGTCTTATAATCCGTTCGGGTCCAATTTCATCAGCATATCAGTTTCCGATATCATCCCCCCACAATAGACTCTACCTAGAGTTATCAAATTTATTCAAATTGTACTGTGTCGCTGCCGCAATTGTCACACCTGCTTTCAACTATCACATTGAAAAAGCTACTTAATTTCCAAAAAATAAAGCTCAAATTTCATTGTAGATAAAGCTTTCACAGTTTCGAACAAGAATATACGATTATGGATAGAAGTTCTTATTCCACTCAAAGTAACATCCGTTTTCTCTTAGCAGAGCTTCAACGTCTTGGCGTTTGCTTCGCAATTTTCACCCTTAAAGTGTATATATTAAGAGTTTTCAGTTTGAAATGCAAATGGCTCGACGTCTGAAGTCTTTTGTATCAACGCGTAGCTAAGAGATAGAATGTAATCGCCCACCAGAAACTTGTTTAATATAACTGTCTGGCTTCAGTCCGTTTAAAGGTTTCAGAAGTGTTGAATAATTTAAATGGGTTTTTTTATTTCTATTTGGGTTATGTTTGGAAATTTATTATTATTTATTATTTTAGTAAAATTAATTTGTAGCACGATTATTATATTTAATTTTATTTTAGTATTATGATCAGTTATTAGGTATATATTGGAAATTATGTGAAAATACTAAATTTCCTAATACAACTATAATTACAAAGTTCAAATTAAATTTCAATAAGTTTTCCAAGTTTTGCTAAGGTTCACTTTACAGTAAAAACTACAAGATAGTAAGTATAAGCATATAATATAAATACATAGATAATAAAACACCCATACATATACATATCTACTATGACATTAAAAAAACCGTCACGCGACCGATAAGATGAAATTCCTGTAGCGTCTCCATCACCAACTTACTCTTGCATCTCCCTAAACGAATTTTGTAGCGTCACCAAATTGTAACGTTGCTTTCGCGTTCGCAAAGTTAAATTTGCCGAATTTACATAAAGATGGCACGAACAGTGAGTTTGACGCATCGGAATCAAGTTAGGGGCGGAGTTACTTTAAAACTGTCTCTTAGTTGAGACGCCGAATCCGTTTACAGTTTTCAATGTTTAGAGATGGTCGTTGTCGATAGGATATTTTTATGGCCTTTCTTCTTTTTTAATTTTTGAATCATGTTTGGTCTGCTTACCAGAGCGAAGAAATGAAAATAATTTATTCCGGGAATCGAATTCACAACTGTTACTTCTCAGACTCTTACAATTTTTAGAAAATGCCTTTAATAAAAACGGAGTGGCTTATTTTTACGTATTACTTCAAATTCAATGAGAAACTAACTTTTAATTCCATTTCAACTGTTATCAATGACTTTTTCCCATAAAGAGGAGGAGACATGGATAATTAAATACTGGGAATTTCAAATGACCAATTAGAACCTCCAACCAAACAANAAAAAATATTGAATTTTTGTTATGATTTTGACTTTTTTGTTAATGTTTCAAGATATTGCTTAATAACGTAAAAGTTTCCAGCATCACTGAGAAAGCAGAGAAATATATCTGCATTCTCCACTTTCCGCTCAATTTTCAAGATATAGTGTGCTGAGTGGATTAGCTCAAAATTCGGCTTTGTCTCTTTATCAGAGTGAAGAAATGAAAATAATTTATTACCTTGAGTGCGAATCAAACCCCAACCCTGGTGTTTGATTCACACTCAAGCAAATGAATTATTTTACATATAAGATGCTGTCTAAAATATAATAAAAAAAAACAACTAATAATATAAAAACAATAAGATAAACTCACGTTATTTTTGATTTGCATTCAAAACCTTACCCCACCATATTGGCTGACATTCTATCACACGCACATTCTTCAATAACGTTTCTATCAAGGGGAGTATTTGAATACCCCCCCCCAGTAATTGATTCGTAGTGATGTCTTTTGAATTTCAATGAGAGATTAAACAGCATCAGGCTGACGGATCTGAATCAAATCGCGAGATAGATCTTATTTAGACACTTTAGAACAATTGAATTGAGATGGGAAGTGAGATATTTAATTTGGTTATTATTTCTTTTTTAAAACAATTTTGTTGTACCTATTCTGGTATATGCTGGTGGTTTAATTGGGATCTAATATTACGTAGAACGCTATATTTATTCGGTTATAATATATCTTTTGTACTAGGAAACAATTAATATAATGAACTTCACTGTATCCCGCATACAGTAGGGTAGCCAGCGGGAACCTATTGTTAAGACACTCTGATTACCTACCACTTTCCGCCCCATTTTCGAGACATTGTTACTTTTCTCTGGTATGGAAATGTAAATAAGTTTTGCCCTCGATTGGCAACCAAACTCACGACCACCACACTTACAGTCAGAACCTGTACCAATACGTCACAATGGCCTCAATAAATATAACCCAACCACTATCAACTAGAACTTATGAGACATATAATACTAATCACGATAAATTCATCTATACTTAATGAAGGCTCATTCTTTTCCTGCGACCAAAATAGGTAGGTACTATTTTTACATTGTATTAATATAAATATTTATTAAAATTAAGTTACCAAATTTTATAAAGACATTATAAAAAAAAGACATGACAAAGAAAGTATATAAATAAAACAAAAAAAACACGAAACCTATTAAAAATATAATTCCCCACATTCCAACATACAGTCAAATAAACTTGCATATTAGATACATACTCGTACATACTCGTACATCATGAAAAGTGATTACTTCAATAAAAATTTGATCGCATAGAGTTTTATATGTCATCGTAAATACGACAAACCCTTGTATATTTATGAACTCATACGATACTAAGTGATAGGACGATAAAATTTATATTATAGGTACTGTATTGGCAAGAGTTAACGTGCGTCAAATGTACGTATATTCTAATATTACAATAATCTATGGTTAATAGAATGTCTCTGTAGATATGGAGGAAATCAATTGGTTTTTATTGGTTCTTCTAGGAATGGAAGCTTAATATAAATGGATGGCTTGGTTTTTTTTGTAGCCAAATACATATTATGAAAGTAGATAGCTGTAATGTTAACTGTTAAATAAATTAGAGAACGAAGTGTCTTGACTCAAGATTATATAGAGCGTGAAGCTGTAAGGGAAAAAGAAAAGAAAAGAAAAAGAAAGATAAAATTTATAACCAGTTTTTCATGTTTGGCTTCAACAATCTTTACAAATACAAAATGATTCTCTTGAAATTCTTCTAAATAATTGTACCTAATAATAAATTTTGTCTATTGAAGCTAGTCAACGAAATTTATCAACACTATTAAAAATATTTTTTGTTTCTTAATGTTCATACAAATTCTGAACAATATCATTCGTAAATTATTAATAAATATACATATAGAAATATATTTCCACAATATTCTAAAGAAAAGCAAGAACACATCGCTAGTTTTCCCCAAAGAAAACACGTATCCAAATAAAAACTTCAAAAACCGTATGACACTTAAAGGGAAACCCTAGAGAATCAAAATGCGTGAGAGCAGAAAATTATGCAAAGAACTGGTCGTGGTCAATACAACCCTCGGCTGTTACAACACTGTCAATATTTTATACGACATGATGTAAATCAATCATTTTTGTATGGTATCGTGAAATTTTATCATATTTTTTTCACGTATATACCCAAATTATGGTAAGTACTGAATACTGATATAGAATATCAGTGGAGGACTGTAAATGTATATTAAAATTGTATATAAGCGCTTTATTCGGTTTTACCTATATTATTTTTCTTATTAATAATATTAGATTATATATAATTTCTTGCACTAGAAACCATGTAAAGTAAATATAAATATATAGGTACATATATAGTACATATAATTGTACCATATCGGTGTCTGTACATGGAAGCTATTTGAGACAAACTATTATTGGATACAGTTATCATTGTAATAGAACGTAAAGAAATGTTATTTAAATTTGTTGTATTTTGGCAAATTTCCTTATTTTTTTTCTATTTGTTTTATTTTAATCGGTTCATAAATAAAAAAATTATGTCAGCATATCGTTATTTTAACTATGACTCTCATGATATACATAAAATGCAAATAATCTATTATTTATCATTATAGGTACTACATGTTTAAAAAGTAAGGTTCCACCGAGATTTGAACTCGGATCGCTGGATTCAAAGTCCAGAGTGCTAACCATTACACCATGGAACCGCATATGTAAATCGCTTAATATATTGTATATAAAATTTCGCCTTTCACTCGCTATAGTCGATGACGTCAAGGGGTCATCTTTCGAGGTCGTGTTAAGATGTCATACGTAAGACGTCGAAACGGATAAAGATGTTAATATGATTTTGAATTTATAAAAAAAAATGCTGCACTCTATATCCGCATGTAGCAGGGTAGGGAGAGGGAACCTAGTGCTAAGGGAGAGGGAACCTAGTGCCGTCGTTGCGGAACTCGCGTCAGCGAAGAAAATGGATAAATAGTTCATTTCCTCAAATAGAAATCGAACCCCCGACTAGCTTTAACTTCATTTTACTATACTTTATATATACTAAATTGTCTAGCAAAT
>JAKRZM010001170.1:79242-148137 GCA_036379175.1 Heliconius cydno galanthus | reverse complement strand
CCTAGCATTTGTAGTAACGAAGTTTCATACAAACTTTCAACCCCAAAAACTACCCCTTAGAAGTCGAATATTGCAAATTCCCGTCTTAGCGAGCACCTACGTCCTATAAGTAACTCCTATACAGAATTTGAGATTCCTAGCACATGTAGTTTCTGAGATTTCGTGATGAGTGAGTGACCTTTCGATTTTATATATATAGATAGATTATTACTTTGGTTTTATAATTTAAGGGTTAAGTCAGGTATTTTTTTAAATTTATTTTGTCTCTTATTCATACTTGTAATTAAACATAAAGCTTGTTTTGTTAGCAAGTAGATACTAAGATGAAACGTCCTCTAAATTTAATTTTACATGTAAAATAATGCTATTGTTAGCAAGAACATAATATCTGTGCTGTGTTTTGAATATCATAAAAAACAAATAATTGATTTAAATTCAAATATTCTCGAGGCCAGTCGTGGCGCAGGAGCACAAACAGATATTTTGAAAAGAAAAGAGTTGCTGGTTTTTCTCAGCAGAACAGCATTCCGAGCCGGTTGTGATATTTCTGTGTAACTTAATAATTTAAAAACGATTATAATGGGCCAAATGATTAAAAATATTACATTTATATTGTTTATTTTATCTAAGCACATACTTCGTCGAAACATCTATCTATCTGTTTATCTATCTATCCCACAGTACATCTCTGTACCAACAATAGCGTGGACGCGTCCAATACGCACAGTGGCGTGCTAACAGGCGTTTAGCGTCCCGCTCCCGGGAGACCGGCTCCTTTCGGCTTTACTCACAAATCTAACTACTTTTGTACTGCAGGGCTGGCTGGTTGGTTTTTTTTTAGGAAAAATATATGTAGAAATTAAACCATACATTATTATGTTTGTTTTGATCCCAAGAAAATTTTGGCTATCAATTTTAAATCGTCCAAGAGGTGCTGCAAAATCAAAATACAAATTTAATAAAAAGTAAAATTGACATTTATTTACACAGCGTGCAATGTCTCGAAAATGGAAAAATGTCTTAATACTGAGTTCTCTTTGCTAGGCCATATGCGGGATAGAGCGTGAACCTAAAAATAACTCAATAATTACCAAGCTTAAAATGCATAATTTATTTTAGAATTCTATCACAAAAAATCTAATTGAAAAACAAAATCTAACAAAACAAGTCTATCACTATAAGGACATCGAGAGGGCCCTGGAACTTTGGAACAGTAACTATATTTTTATATATTCGCCTTTGTTGTATAGGTTGTAAGGATTTTTTCGCGTGTCACAGCTTGATAAGCCGTACGTAATCAAACTGGTCTTATTATGTGATAGAATAAATGATGAGGTCAGGATATTATGCTACTTCTTTTATGAAGGGACTTTAGGTCAGGGTTGGTTTGGAAGTTTCGTTAAGTAGAAAAAAATTATATAATTATTAAATTCAAAGGCCATTGTGATATGGAAGAATAGTGCTTGAGTGTAAAAGCAATGTTTGCTGTTCGATTGCCACTGAGGTGATATTTGAATTATTTCCATTTTGTAGCTCTGAGAGACTAGAGTAAGTAAATTGATTCGCTGTTCAATTTTTATTGAAGAACGGAGTGACTTTTTACTAGGTTTCTGCCTACCAGTTATATACAGAAAATAGGACGACAGAAGGAATCTAGTGTTAAGACGCACCGTTCCTCACCGCCCCATTTTTAAATGCGTAACGAGTGGAGGAACTCTATGCCTCTTTCTCTGCCTCTCTTGTTACCAGGGCGACGAAATGTTTTTATTCTCCTCCCATCAGGACCATAACTGTCGCGTTTACATTTACCCTCTCTGTGCCTCTGGGACGCGGCGGCTTCACAAACTGGCTGATAAAAAATATTAAGCGCATAATCTTAAATTATTATGTACATTATAATATTTAATGTCCAAATGCCTTAAGTCACTCATCAATCATTTATTATCTTCACACATCTTAATTAATATATATGTAAAGCTTCGTTATTTATGTTCTATAATATATTTCTCGTATTACCGCCCAAATAGAATCATTGCCTTTTTTAGTACCGTTAGTTAACGTTACAGTTTAGCTTACCAAAAGGAAAGGTAAGTTCAACGAATTTTAATTTATTCATTCTTCCGGATGCAAATCGAAACCATAATCATCCACTTTACCCCTTGGTATAGAAATAAAATGTTGCTGTAAACCTTTTTGTAGAGTAACCAAAGGGAACTAGGGAACCTAGTGTTAAGATGTTCTATGTCCATTAAGACACATCCTCGAGGCATTCCGTGATGAGTGATTGAGTAGCGGAACGACTTAATCAAAATATTAAATATTTCATTCCCGCGAGAGGAAATCGAACACAAAACTGTGGGGCTTACAAACGCACGCCTGTGCCCCTGTGCTATGACGGGCCTCCACCGTCGATATCATTTATCTATTATCGTAGAAAATTAATCCAATAAGCCTGATTGTGTGTTTGTCGATCCCAACATATTTGAACAGTAATGATCGATCACTCATTAACTAATGGCTATTCCTATTATAGTTCCTTTTAGCTGATTCAAAAAGTGCTGCACTTTATCATGTAGAGTCCATGATGTTAATTGTAGCGTTAGTGGAGATGGAGCAGCGTTTATTTTAAAGTATTGCTTTGATATAAGGAATCGAAACCAATGTTTAATTCTCATATATATTGAAATTTTGATCTAAAGCTGAATTGATTAAGATGTTTTCTTTTCAGAAAAATGTACCTACGTTACAAATAATAAGCTTAAAAAATACAAAATGGTTTCCTTTCGACTTTTGCTTCCTTTTAATTAGTTTATTAATAAATTGTTGTTACAGTTATATACAGTTATGTATGTCGAGCAAGTACAATTATTAATAATTACATACCTTTTTACCGACTGTAAAATGAATCCTCGACCATCGCAACCACAGCCAGACCCTGCCCATCTGCACTATTAAGAAACCAAGAAGGGATGAGCAATATTATTGTGCCAATTTTAGACTTTCATAACATTTATATAATTTGTTATTTTTTCCATCATATTAACTGTTGTAGGTGCACTAGCTTCGTATAGTTCTTAAGTGAGTATTTAAACTGAGTGTTTTACACTAGGTTCCCCTGCTTACTTTGCTAGATGCAGAATACACCGTTAAGTCAAAAAACTTCCATCATGGCTTATGAAATACCTACTAGGATGTATTTCATAAACCATCATAATTAGATAGTTCAAATTATCAAAATATTTCTATTGCCGCTATAATAACAGAATAAAATAGATTTTTTGCTGTTTTTATAGATATACGGAACTCTTCATGCGCGAGTCCATCTCGAACTTTGCCATTTTTCTTATTTGTTTTCAGTTCTGTTACAGTTTATAATACAAGGGAATTAATAATATCTGTAGGAAAAGCATTTATCGTATCAAATGCCAACCGGAAAGTTTTTAAATACTTTATCAGCTTTTTAATTAAGAGTTAAACTAAATATCCCCAACATTAGATTTATAAAAAAGTTATACATTTTATATTAAATTAACAAGCTATTAAATATTAGTATGTAGTAGTTCAATAAATATTCCTATTGTTAATAATTAATTAGAAATCAAACACATTTTCCTATTATATATATAATATTTATATTTTACTATATTATATATTTTTATTTCGCTCTGTATCCTGCAAATATAAGGAGAGAAACCTAATGCTAAGACCTCCCTATTTTCGAAATATTCTGTTTAAGAGTTTTCGTCTTATTAAGCGAGGATAGGAAAATAATATATTTCCCCAAATGGAAATCGAAGTCACTACCTACGCGTTTACAGCCGAACTCTGTGCCGCTGCGCTACGACGGCCTCTATATAATATTATATGTAACCAAAATCCTATTTTTATTAGAAATAACATTGTTAATCTTTATACGAAATTTGGTCCCCCTGTAACGTGAGCCGTCACTTTGTTCGCAAATCTCGTTATATCGCCGCGGCCGATGGAAAAATTGCATTAATATGGGAATTACGTTAGAATAGTATTAGACTTCTTGATTTCATGTTTGGTAATAGGATTTTAGATGTTTCTTACAAAGGGCTTCTTTACTTACTATGAATCATCGTAAAAAATACAAATATTTTACTAATTCTAAATTTTGTATCATCTTTTTCCAATTTCCAAGTCTTATTTTATCTGACCAAAGCGAGGAAATAAAAAAAATCATTGCCTCAAATGAGGATCGAACTTACAACCATGTGTGAAGAGTTAAATGCTGTCCACTGCACTACAATAGTGCATATTACAGAAGAGAAATTACTAATCAGTTTTCGATTTTCACTCATATTAAGGCAAGACTAGACTGGCGAAATATAAAATAAATAAAACAACCATACGTAATATACATTTTCATATATTTAAGTGACAGTTTATAACAATAAAAGTTATAATGACATAAGGATTGCACGTTTGTCTTTGGGTTCGTTTGAATGACTAATATTTTACACTATTTACAGGATAACATTGTACTAAAATTATTTAAAATCTCGAGACTTTTATATTAAATATACATCTTATATCTAACAAATATAACTAAAATAACGATAAATGTATACACTAGCTGTGCTTCTTTAGTCAAAGCTAAATATATTTAGTGACAATTGAAATAGGTTTTATATATAATTATACAAAAAACTACAATATGCGGTTATATTAAGTATATGAAAATTATATTTTGAATATAAAAAATAGACGAGAGTGGAGAAAACAAAAACAAAAATGTACGTATAGTCTAGTCTCTGGATGTATTGAATTAGAGTAAGAGTAACCACATACTGTAGACATTTTAGCAACATTTCAATTACAGCGGTTATTACTAAACAGTTTATTTTTTTACTAATACTGAAAATACAAAATCTTGAATACCATAACTTATCTCAAATTTACAATAAAATCTTTGGCTTTACTTTATGGCAACCGAAAAAAGTAATTTTAATACTATATTTTTATAAATTGACAATTTCGAGACATATAAGAGAAATTCGTATACAATTTTACGTATGAACTCAAACGCTGCATTAATTAATAACATTCATATTGAAATATTTACATAAATGGTCTATCTACTATATATTTCACATAATATTCTTTAAATTTACAAGAAATTTTAATGAAGCCATTGAATTTTAAGATTATTAACGAAGGGTGATTAAACATTGTCTTAACAATCTTTACGTTTGGAATGTAATTTAAATTCTACGCGTAATGGTAAATGACATTTAAAGATATAAAAAAAATAATTGTATGCACATTTTACTAGAAAAAAAATGTATGTGAAATTACACTTATGATTTCTGTAATATATGTACAAATTTAATTTAATACGAACAAAAATATGTTTCAGTAATTGGTGGGATTTTCTATGATATATGGTAAAATACAGTACTTGTGTAATACAGCTGCGTTTACTACAATACCTGTAGTTTTATACTCATCGTGCTATAGTTTACTATCATTAACTAACATTATAGAATAAAATGATCATATCACAAAATAAACGTCTTTTTGAAATAAAATGATACAATTTTTAGCATAATATATGGAATGGTATATTTCGGAATTATTAAAGTAACGTTTTTATATATTTAATACATATTTTTCTATAGGTCTAGTACTTACAATTAAAAATAACTAGGATGATTGAAGTAGGTATATTCGATAAAAATAAAAAACAATAAAATATATTGAAAAATATGAAAAAAATATATCCTTAATATTATTATTTTTTAATATGACAGTACAAGCTCTTAACTAATTTTCGTTACAAATCAGACATTATACAGCCTGTTAATTTTTAAAGAGATCAAAAACTCACGTTGGAACCTTACGATACCTTATTTAATTTAGCTTAACGTTTGATTTCATTTTAAACATTTAAAATAAATTATTAATTTTGTTTATCTTTGGTAGATTAAAAAACTGAATTTTGACAAATGTTCAAATTTCCGATTCAAATTTTGCTATATCATATTCACAAGCACCCACACTCTGGTATTTATATAAAAGAAAAAATTATATAAAAATGCACAAATTTAACATATTTCAAATCTATTTAAACAGTTCACATATCACTGATAATATTTATATTTATTAAAATTTTCAACTATTCCTTGAAGTCTTAATGTCTTTCAATATTTTTTCATCTATTACCACTATGTTCAGCCTTAGCGCCAAGGCGCGAAGGCAGTTGCGCTTCAGGAGGGCAACGGCTGTAATGGAGGAACTGCACTGCTCATTCTGAAATCTGGGTGTGGCGGGCGGAGATCTGAAATTAATTTTTAAGTTAGTATACTTTTTTTTGGTAAAATGTTCGAAGATTGTAAGGTTATACGTAGTTAGAACTAAGAATTATTGTTTATTCAATGCTACAATTTCAAATTCGAAACTATTTTTGTATTAATATTTTTATTTATTCATAAATAATAATATCAGTGTTTTTGAAATATATTGTTTCAAAAACAACACGGTACCACTTATTATATGTGCATAATAGCATATTTAACTATTACAAAAATGCTGTATAATATTAATAAATGTCACCTAAAAAACTAAACTCATAAAATAAGTCTTTTATTCATTTAAACATACCTATACGATCTCCTACATGCATATCAGGTGGATGCATGCCATGCACATCAGTATGCGGAGGCTGCATATGCTGAGGGTTCCTTAAGTCAGCGTGCTGGGTCTCTCTGTGCCTTCGCAAGTCCACTTTCCTCTGGAACGCCCGCCCGCACAGATCACAGGCGAAGGGCTTAAAGCCCGTATGTTTTCTAGAGTGTGTAATGAGATTTGAACTTTGGCTAAACGCTTTACCGCAAACTTGGCATTTGTGGGGTTTTTCACCTGCGAACAAAATGGTATGTTAATGGAATCGTCGAATTTCGTTGCTTTGTCGAAGAAAATTGTGTTTTTTATTTAAATGTGTTGACATTTTTGAGTTTTTGTACTTTAGTTTGTTTTATGCTATGTACCTACTCTCTATATTTTTAGAATATTTACTTTGTGCAAGTACGCGATGGTTGTGGATTCTGTTCTCACTCGGGGGATTCAATTATTACATTTCAAGGCAAAGCGCGGCGTTGGGTTTCGTCATTCAATACGCAATGGGGAATCAGAGTGTCTTTACACTAAGCCCTACCGCTCACATATTCAGGATACAGAGTGAATTGCCTGCTGAAGCACTTTTAGCATCAAGTTAGATAAGCTTAAGCAACAGTAGCCGTTTGGTATATTGCAATTTTTTTATATCAGGCGTCTTATTATTTGTATAATATGTGTCATTTTATCATAATAAGTGTACCGACGGTAACTTTAATTTTAATTCAACACCAATATAGTATAGTTAGACTGCGTGCTGGTCAGTCACTAAGTTTTGACTATCATTTTAATTGCCAAATTAAACTTCTCCTGTGCGCCCACATGGCCCTTACGCCCTTAGGACATTTAAAATTATCATGGGAATAGAAAAGAATATTATCTAGAATTTATTTATATCTATGTACTTCTATAAAAACTACCGTCGTAGTATTATGGAACTACCGTCAAATCACGTTGACGTACAGACGCAATGGATATAGTGTTTTCCTATATCTATATAATCTGTGCTAGAATATCCGCGTATCGATCCGCGCTGACACGTGAGCCTGAGTGCGGATGGCTTAGGGTTGGCACAAGGAATAAAAAGGGAAAAAGAAAAAAAAAAAATTTTATTTTTATAACATGTTAAATGTCTAAAAAATAAATAGCAAAATCACACTTTTTAAATTTTCCTTCTTAGGTATTACATTTAAAGGACGAGAATATCTGTTTTACAAAATGAAAAGAAAAAACATTAAATTTCATCTTAATATTATTTAATTTTCACACATTTTAATATAGGTATAGGCAGTAAAAGAATTGTGACAAATCACAAAAAAAGGAAAATTAAAGCAAAACCAAGCAAAACAAAATATTCCGTCAAACAGTCAAAATCTATTACAATATCTTAAGTCTTCTCTTAAATGAGAACTGAATTCGAACCTGCAACCAATCACAACCTCCCAGACTGCTATTGCGTAACATAACCCTAAATATGCGGATATCGCACGTGCGAGTATTAATACACGTCCGCGTAATCTCTGCGAGGTCCGGTCCGCATTACAGATTCCGCCGTATTCCCTACTACAAAAATTTATAGCCCGTTATATACGCGGCCATTACCAGTTTATGTATCGTGATTCTCGCTACGGAATTTAATATCGTATCGTTGCCGTTGCCGTTGTCGTTGCTCTTTGTTCTAGATTTAGTGGCATTTTCTCATAATTCCCGTTGAAGAATATAAGTTATGTTTTATGAGTTATTTTTCAGTTATGTTTTAATGTTTAAGCTTCCTTTAAGTACTTTCTTAATATGTTTATACAGTAAGTACTGTGATCTTATATAAACATATATACTCAAAAAAATAGTGAAGAATATGGACATAATTCATAGATTCACTATAAAAATTGCCTGTGCCAACTTAACTAATATTTATATTTTCCTGTTTTCCTTTAAAACGTTATATAACATACAAAATACATAACAAAAACCGATCGTCCAACCTGAGCGATGCCAATCCGCGAACAAATCACGGCAACGATACCTAACAATTAGGTACAACATTGAAAGAGGGCCGTAGTCCGTCAATCAAGGGGTACAACGTGGCGACTTCATTAGAGCGACCGAGAGGATTTGGCCCCTCTCGTTCCCTCCCGAGTGTCGCGATTGCCGAGACCAATTTATATCCGTCGTGCTATTGGCCGTGATTGCGGGCGGCTCCACCCGGCTCCACCCAGCGTCGCGTAGCAACGGGGGGGAGCCACTCCACCCCCACCCCCCGTTATGGATCGCAATTTTCCTTTGAATTGGAAATCAGAGTTCGCAGCCCTCGTTAGTCCTCCATCTTTGAGATAGCAGATTTTTAGTGAAGATGTTTCAGTGAGAATTGCGCTTCGCTCAGCTTTTGGTTGGGTAGATGGAAATATGAAATAACGTTCTCGGTATTTCTTTGTTTTGGTTTTTTTAGCTACTTCTGTCTGTATTTTGTTCTCTTACGTATTTCGTATGCGTATTAACCCAGACTTTAGTTGGCTTGGAATACGAGACTAAGAAACTTTAGCACTAAAAAAGATTATTAACATTAATAAGGCATTCCAGTGCTAGTTCTATCTAGGAATTTTCATTTTTCAAATATGTGTTTTATAATACAGTTTAAAAACAGTAAACAGAGACGTTTCTCACTAAGTATTATCTAACTTTACACATCATCTAAAAAGGCTCAAAAGCTCTTTCACGTCTCAAACAAACACAACAGACACTAAAACAACACTTAACATCCATTAAAACAAATTTACAAACACAATTGTAGTTTAAAACAATAAACACTTATAATACAAGTGTAAAGCGACCAACTTTCCGCCGTAACGTACATTTTGAAAGTGCGTAAAATCTTTGAGTCGTAATTCTTGAGTGTAATTACAGGCGCGACAGTGTGGAGGGTAGGATTTAATTGTTTAGGGACGGAAGCTAAGACATGTTCAACTTCATTCCAGTTTAACTGTGCAAGCTTTTTGGGAGCTTCTTCGGAGTTTTGGCATATTGAGCTTTCTTGTGTTGAGAGTTTTTTAGAAATATGTAATAAATTGAGTTCGGGAGCTGAAACTGGGTCTCTTGGAAACTGACGTATATCGTAGGTTCGAATCTTATGTAAAGAATTCGAGTGTGATTTCCGGATTGTGGATGAAAACATTAAAATATGTAAGAAAATTTATTCATTAAAATATTCGATTCTACATTACTCAGAGTAGGTTTACAGATCTAAATTATTGGGAATTGCAATGAATTCATGTCTGGTCTCACTACACGTTGAGTTTCATCACTCTACACATAATCGACATGAAGTTTCAAACAAGTCAATTTAATCATAACGTATGATTAAATTGACATGTTTTGAACTAAGATTTTAAAGATATTACGGAATATCACACAATCAGTTCGAAAGATGCATTTACGGATTATAGACGTATAAACTACGTGCTTTTATTACAGTAGAAGCTTCACAGATTTTTATGGCACCTCGTAATCAAGTAATAAGACGAAAACAACATTTCTGTTGTTCTTATCCGGTACCGTAGCCGTCGTAGCGCAACGAGACAGTGACTGTTAACGACGGTTGCTTGTTCGATCCCCATTGAGGAAAATGATTTTATATTTATTTTCATTTTCTTGTTCTTGAAGACAAAGCGCTGTGGTAAAGATCTCTTCCAGTTACACGTTTTTTTAGAAAATGTAGCGTTGCACGTAGCCGGTTTTTAATTTGCCTTCTTACAAAAGTTTTCCAAGAGGTGCTTTAGGTTCAAATCCTGCTATGTTTATAACTTTGTACGTTTTCTAAAAACATATATTTTCTTAATAGATGAGGTAACTATTCAGTTCACTCATAATCTAAGCATCTCAGAGACAAGGGTGTCAAAAACATGGAATTTAAACCCACATTTACTACAAAATTGTACCACAACACCAAAATTCAAAATACATTCACTTATTCATATATTCATTATTAAAACAATTTCCCTTTAAATATTAAGACGCGTTGAGATTGAACGGAGCGAAGCGAGGAATAATCGTAAATCCTGAGTATAAGGAATCCTGGTAATGGTTTAGGACGGACGGTTTCGAGTGCTTTTTACGTTCCAGCTTAACTTTAACTTTGGAGAAACATTTTGAGAGAGTTTTTTTGTGTTTATTTTTTTGTAAAAAATATAATTATAAATTGTGCTTAAATATTTCACTTGATTTTTTTTTTTGTAAGACATTTATTATATACGCATTTATAAAAAATACTTTATTTAGATATTATCTTAAAAATACTGTATGGTATGTACCTACAAGTTTTGATAATAGAAATCCAATCAATAAAATTCATAATAATATTTGATTTACATCTGTATTTATTTTGTTATTTGCATATTTTTTGCATTATATTGCATAGCTATTACAAAAATTTTAGTAATAATTAATAATAAAGGGAAATCTACTTAACAATATTAAAATATACCTAGAAACACGTTATAACGAAATAAAATATTCCCAATCAAATCACTCAAAATCATTACGGCCCATTATCAGAGCACTAAACGGAGATTAACAATAAAACAGACATTAATACAATTAAATTACCAAATCCGGCCCTGCGTTGCTCATCTGCACAATGTCAAGAGGGATTTTTATGGCAACGTACTTCCCTACTGAATTAAATATACGCTACTAAGAGTGCTTTCGAGTAAGATTTTTAGATATATCGAGGTAAATATTAAATATTATGACATTTTTTTTGTTTTGATTCCTATTTAACAAGCAACAGAATCCGTAATATAAATTTCAAATAGTAATAGTAAGTATATTGGGCATTGTTTATTGAGGTTCACCTGGCGCAGTGGTATAAGGGTGTAACTGTTAACACGATGGTTGTAGGTCCGATTCCCACTCGGGGTCAAGAAATATTTAATATTTTCATTTTTTGACTTTCCCCAGGTACCCTCAACCGATAATATAGTGTAACTGAAGTGTAGATTTAACATTTTAAAGTCCACGCAAATAAAATAGTGTTCGATGACTAATCTTTTACAAAAATAGTGATTACAACAAAATAGAGAGAAAAAAAACACAAAATCTAGACACGTTCGCAAAGGGCCAAAGCAATAACAATAATTTGCGCGACTCCTCCCTTAATAATTCAACGATAAAAAACCGCTGGCAAATTGGAGGGAGGATGAGTACAGGAGGTAGATGCGTTTATGCGATCAATGTTAATTCGGAGAGAGTTTTCATCCTATCTTGATATATGTATGTAAAACTTATGAAAATGGTATCAAAACAAAACTCTTATTCAATTCCAATTTCCATCCACGTCCACAATACCAACTTAACCAAGTCATATGAAAAAAAGCTTAACTTTACATACTTTATAATGATTTACAGTTTAAATTCATAATTCTGTAGCTAAAGCTCTCACAAATAAGTATATATAATCGTTTAGAATATCAGAACACTCTGCACTGCAGCCAGCACTTAGCGAGCTCAGGTGCAAGATTAAAAGTGCACTCATTACCACACAGCACTACGTGGATTTAAAAGCTTTATAGTGAGCTTTTTAAAATATTTTCATGGTATAAACGTTGATTTTATTTATCATTTGTTTTAAAAGGGAATAACATCTAGGGTTAAGACTTCCCCGAAGAGGTTCCCTACTTGCCGCCCAATTTTTGAAGAATTCTGCGTTGTGTATATACCTAAGCGTAAAAATAAAATAAAAATATATATGATAAGATACAATTCTAAAATATGTAAAGTCTCTTTCACACACATATATCTGTATATATTACAGTAAATCCACACAAGCCGACGTGATTCCCGGGATCGCTAGTGATGTGCGGATTTCGCTTAGAATCCCGGTTTACGATCATACGGCACCCGGCGGGGAGGTGATATACATCCCTATGTATTATAGAATACCTGGACTTTACAACATTATTGACCTAGATTTTTGCTTTAACTTTTCAGTATTTATCTAGATTTTTTTAGTTGTTTCTACTTAAACATGTTATATTCGTTAGTAAAAAGAGTGGGCTAAGTGATTCAACACAAAGTTTTTGAATTTATGTATGTCTAGAAACGCATAGCGTTTTTTTGCTACAAAAATATTTGTGTTTATAACAAAAACATTCCCTACTACGGGATTTGAACCTACACATTGTAGTCCATAAATAACGTTAGCACAAAGCTATCACTCATCACATAGATTATTTCCACGTAAATCTAATTATTATAAAAGCTTCCGACACAAAAACAAGAGGTTACACAGAATCTATCAAGACGTTCAACAATCGTTATTCCAGCGCAAACAAAGCACGCTAACATAAACAACACAATCTTGAGACTGATGGAAAATGGAGTCGCAATCTTAAGAGAAAAGCAAACTGTTGAGATAAAATTGTTAAGATGGTCGTGTTTCTTGGATAAATGTTACTGTATATATATATTTTTAAGGCACTCNAGTGGTATAAGGGTGTAACTGTTAACACGATGGTTGTAGGTCCGATTCCCACTCGGGGTCAAGAAATATTTAATATTTTCATTTTTTGACTTTCCCCAGGTACCCTCAACCGATAATATAGTGTAACTGAAGTGTAGATTTAACATTTTAAAGTCCACGCAAATAAAATAGTGTTCGATGACTAATCTTTTACAAAAATAGTGATTACAACAAAATAGAGAGAAAAAAAACACAAAATCTAGACACGTTCGCAAAGGGCCAAAGCAATAACAATAATTTGCGCGACTCCTCCCTTAATAATTCAACGATAAAAAACCGCTGGCAAATTGGAGGGAGGATGAGTACAGGAGGTAGATGCGTTTACGCGATCAATGTTAATTCGGAGAGAGTTTTCATCCTATCTTGATATATGTATGTAAAACTTATGAAAATGGTATCAAAACAAAACTCTTATTCAATTCCAATTTCCATCCACGTCCACAATACCAACTTAACCAAGTCATATGAAAAAAAGCTTAACTTTACATACTTTATAATGATTTACAGTTTAAATTCATAATTCTGTAGCGAAAGCTCTCACAAATAGGTATATATAATCGTTTAGAATATCAGAACACTCTGCACTGCAGCCAGCACTTAGCGAGCTCAGGTGCAAGATTAAAAGTGCACTCATTACCACACAGCACTACGTGGATTTAAAAGCTTTATAGTGAGCTTTTTAAAATATTTTCATGGTATAAACGTTGATTTTATTTATGATTTGTTTTAAAAGGGAATAACATCTAGGGTTAAGACTTCCCCGAAGAGGTTCCCTACTTGCCGCCCAATTTTTGAAGCATTCTGCGTTGTGTATATAAGCGTAAAAATAAAATAAAAATATATATGATAAGATACAATTCTGAAATATGTAAAGTCTCTTTCACACACATATATTTGTATATATTACAGTAAATCCACACAAGCCGACGTGATTCCCGGGATCGCTAGTGATGTGCGGATTTCGCTTAGAATCCCGGTTTACGATCATACGGCACCCGGCGGGGAGGTGATATACATCCCTATGTATTATAGAATACCTGGACTTTACAGTATTATTGACCTAGATTTTTGCTTTAACTTTTCAGTATTTATCTTGATTTTTTAGCTGTTTCTACTTAAAACATGTTATATTCGTTAGTAAAAAGAGTGGGCTAAGTGATTCAACACAAAGTGTTTGAATTTATGTATGTCTAGAAACGCATAGCGTTTTTTTGCTACAAAAATATTTGTGTTTATAACAAAAACATTCCCTACTACGGGATTTGAACCTACACATTGTAGTCCGTAAATAACCTTAGCACAAAGCTATCACTTATCACATAGATTATTTCCACGTAAATCTAATTATTATAAAAGCTTCCTACACAAAAACAAGAGGTTACACAGAATCTATCAAGACGTTCAACAATCGTTATTCCAGCGCAAACAAAGCACGCTAACATAAACAACACAATCTTGAGACTGATGGAAAATGAAGTCGCAATCTTAAGAGAAAAGCAAACTGTTGAGATAAAATTGTTGAGATGGTCTTGTTTCTTGGATAAATGTTACTGTATACAGAGTGGAAGAGGCAGCGCTTCTTTTACTGAAACTGCATATAGGGTAAAATATTTCAAACCCAATATTAAAAAAAATAATCAAGGTACCTCAACGGTTTGGACGTAGGATTTTTTTTACATTTCACGATTTTTATCCATACCTGTATTTCGTGCCACGCACACATACGTATGCGACGTTGCCGCTTTGATAGGTAAGTGTGTGCGTGCCTATGTTATACTTTACAAATGGCGTTTTATTTTAAAACGATAATTTTATTATTTGTTTTGTTTGAAAAAAAATTTTTTTCATTTTTGAGAATTATTTTTTTTCCGAATTATATTAGGCTTTTATAGAGTAGTTAAAACTGTGGTTTCTTATATTTATAGAGTAGTTAAAACATTTAAAGTGGCGCTGATAATTAATTCCACCCTGTATATATTTTTAAGGCACTCTGTTACCTACTTTCCACCGAATTCTTGAAGCATTGCATTGTGAGTGGTGAGACTCTTGCTTTGCCTCGTTACCAAAGGAAATTACAATATTAAATATTTCACTCTCCCGAGACCCACAACTACCTATAGCTTTTATAGTCATATGCTGATACTTCTCCGCCACGACGACCTCTAATATTTTATGATCAAAATTTTCCAAATTTGTTTTTAGATATTAATTTAAGTAGGATTTAATTTTTCTTAGTAAAATTTGTTGATGCTAAACGAAATTCAGCACATAAAAGAAAATTACAAAGTTTTTTCTAATCGATCGATACAGTCTAGTCTACGAAAATTTATTATTAATAAACTTCTTTCTCAAAAATAAAGAGAAACCTGAAATGATAACAATTAATAAAAAAATATAAAATTTAAATATCAAATAAGTCTTAAAATCCTCATCTACATATTACATACAAACCATACACGATACTTCAAAAAGCACGTAAAATTTTAAAGGAGTTCATCCCTTATAGGTCACAAAACAAACTCACAACGTCCGGGTCATTTTACTGAGACGTTTACGATCGCGCCGTACGAGTACGAGTATATGCGGAACTTGTGTAAATGCCACTTACGCTTGATTTATACGTTTGTACCACTATGTGCCGCGGCCGGCTGTACCTACTCGTATATCAGGTTGTATGACTTTTTTATTTCACGTTTTTAATGTTCTTTGCATATTCGATTTATGTAGTCTATAAAGTATTTATTTTAGTTGATTTTAGGGTTCCCTACCCAAAAAGTTAAAATAAACTCTATTACTATTACGTCGCTGTCTGTTCGTCTGTCGTTCCATCTATGTGTCGAAACCCTTGGTGCGGTAGTTCGACTTGCACTCAGTCGGTTTTCTTTTGCTCTTTCTAAAAATACAGAATGGTGAAGTTTCATCAGAAACTGACGCCGCATTCTGTAAACCTCTTAAGCATTGTAAATATACACATTATTAAAAACTATATTTAAATTTCAACATAATGTATAGTAAAAATACCAACAAAAAAAATAATGCCGTCCCAATAATAATATGTTAAATAAAAAATAGAAAATCTAATATTTATAACAACATTAATATATTATTTCCCTCTTTAACAGACTAAAAATCGAATATAACGTGAAATGAGCATCGTGAAACGGCAAGTTCCCTCAAACTAATAAGGGCCCTCACGTTGACACTTGACAAATTCGTTAATACGCCCTCGGACGGGGGCCGGAGCGCCGTGGACCCGACGAATGGGTATTTATATAAATATTTTTGTGAACCCAGATGATTTATTGAGTCTTTAGATTTAGTGTTTTATTTCTTTTGTCTTTATTCCAATTTATTATGTAGGTCGAAGAAAGTTATTTTTATATATAAGTATTTTAACATAGAACTAGATATAATTATGAATCAGTGATACTATATCAGTTTGTTTTCCTTTTGTTGTCATTTATAAAGACTGTATGGATGGAGGGACTCGAAAGAAAAAATAATTCTCTTTCATGACTTTTTCGGATTCGAATCCATAATTATCTCATGTACAGTAAGACTCTCTGTACAAATATACAGGCACTTTAATTAAATGTAATTAAATGTAGCTCACAAAAAACGGCATGCCACTCAAGACGGCATGCCTTCAGAATTCGGTGGAAAGTGGAAAAAATAATGTCTTACTGGAAACGGTGGGTCTTAACACTAGGTTCCGGATTTCTTCTGCCTATCCTGCTATGTGCGGAATACAACAAAAATATATATTATAAGCTTTTTATGCCAGGTAACATTTATCTATTAAAAACACACACAATTTTCACACACAAATAAAAATTTATCCAAAAAAAAACACACACAAAATCAACTAAGCACAACCCAAAAACACATCCACACACACACCCACTACAAAATAAAAGCAACACATAATAAAGCGAACGTAACGGTCAACTATGCAGCAGATTGTTCCGTTGGGATTGTCCCGAACAATGCGAGTGCTAGTCACTACGGTTATTGCGATGTATTCGTATTTGTGACCCAAATGGAATTCGGGATTTTCGGCATTTTCCTCCCGTTTATTGTACGGTATTGTCGAGTTAGTTGTAGCTTTAATGGTGGAGAACAGTATGGATAGGTTTAGGTATTGTGGATCTGCTTTTATAGATATATTATAGAGACGTTTCATTTTGAAAGATCAAATAAATATCTTAGATGAGTAACCCTTTTCTTTCTTTTTACTAGCGTGATTCAGTTAAACATGTTCTAAATTTGGACTACAGTAAAATCAAGATTACCTATTGGAAAGCCTTCAAAATGTTAGACCTAAATACTTTTTTGTAGCGCTATATATTATATTTTTTTAGTTTCTCACTGTATCCTATATAAATAGCGTAGGTAGGTCCTAATAGAGTAGGCAGGGTGAACTTAGTGTTTAAATATCCCCGTTTCCCTTTTCCCCCATTCAGTGGCAGAACTCAACTAATTTTGTTACGAAAGCGAGGAAATTAAAATAAATTAACTTCTCCAAATGGGAATCGTCCACAACCATAGTGTCTATAATTAGTGACTGTACTCTATAACAATATATATTTAAAATATTATAAACCAAAATACAAAAAAACTCTTATATCACATCCATTTATCCATTTAGTAGCTCTACAAACGTAACGTTCTCCTGGATTTTGGCACGCGAAGAATGCGACTGTCACCTCCCTTATTGCACCGTGACAATTGATGTTTATAGTCCTGAGGACCAACGTCCCTTGCCGTTCTAAATCCCAGTTTAATCTAGTATACTGTAGTAGTCTAAAGTCATAGCATATTACGAGCAAACGAGGAAAACTTTATGTCCTATCTCGATTTCTTTTTAAGTTCAAAGTTTTATCTTAGTCGTAGAGAACGAGGCGCTAAATGGTTTGAACAACGGTCAAATTCAAATATTTGAAGTTCAGCAAAGTTGGAGTAAAGTAAACAGCGGGTACTACACGTTATAGGGATCGATTTCTATACGAAAGACATGTTCATATGCACATTCGTTACTGACTGACTGATAGCTGTACAGCCGCAACTTCGTGATGTAAAACGCCGAAATTTTGTGTAGATGCTTGAAGAGTGTAGAGGATCACCAAAAGAGAGCATTTCTAGGAAAGAAGAGTGTAAAACGTGATGACAGAGGAGAAGAAAGAAGATAACACATTTATTAAATAATTTGACGCAATCAGAATTTACACAGCGTAATTTGAAGTAGTGAAAGCTTAGTGTGGAATTTAATAATATTTATTATATAAAAGGCAGTGAAATATTTCCTCTACATATCATGATCCTAAACTCGAATATGGGCAAGACTATATAATGTTTTACATATCTAAAATGTTAAAAAAGCTTTATATTATTTTGAGATAACCAAAAAAAGAAAAATAAAATAATTTCACATAAAATTCTCTTTTTACATATGAACAAGAATATATTATACTTAGCACGAGCTTACACCAATATCCATAAGTACATTTGATATTCAATAACGATTCGACACCCCACGCCGCTAAGCCCAGCATTACAAGACAATATGATGACAAAATAAATTGCTCCACAAAGGGTTGTCATTTAGGTGGATTATATCTAATACCAATAATGGGGATGAAATATGAACTATGAATATTATTAGTCATCTTGTTTAATATATTTGATATTTTATACTAGTTTTTAGATTTGGCCTTTTAAAATTGTTTGATATAAATTAGTAGATAATTAAGATCTAGAGATAGAGAAGAGAAAAAGAAAAAGGTACAAATTATACTTAATGTAAAAAGCGAGAGCTTGTTTGGTTGAACGCGCTAGTCTTAGGAACTACAGTTTTAAATTAAAAAATAATATATATAAATATATTCTATTTTATGTTCATTATAATACGATTGTCAGTATAAAGGATTAATCCTATGATACCAGATACACTAAATCAAACATGACAGATTAGGGTGCGTGCTTTTAAAGACATCTTTCTGATATACTATAATAGCAATTAACATAAAATGAATATATATTTGATATCTATTCTAGTAATCGTAGTTAGGACTTTGAGCGACAATGGTTAGCTTAATTTTTTTTTTATCTAATATTTTTTTTCACACTTGTTATAAGACATTAATTTAATTTTCTATTATTTTTAGCTTCACGCTTTAGTAAGATAGCTAGAGAGAACGGAGCGCTGATCTACGATTTCTGCATACCTCTTCCGCCTCGTCCACTATCATCAACCTCTACAGATTTGCCCTTTTGGGGACTCCTCATACTTTTTATCTGACCTTCCACCAGAATCACCCATCTATCGTTGATGGCTAACAATGGTATTTGTCACACTTTTAACTCAGACATTTTATAATTTTCTTAGATACTCATTCCCAAAAAAATATAACTTTTAACCATATACGTATGAATATAGTTGTAGTTCAAAAATATAATATTTTGTCTACATTCTAATACTAGCGGACCCGGACGCGGCTACGCCTGCTTGAAATATAAGAATATAATTTCTATAGAAATATAATTTCAATCTAGATGAAATGCTAAAAGTGACTATTATATTTATTTTCATAAGGATGAATATCAAAATGACGCGGTAACGAACGCGGTCGCGTAGCGACGACGGTTGTTATTAACATGGCAGAATAAATTGCATGTCAAATTAGAAAGTATTTTAATTTATTAGTATATATGTGTAATGTAATATTATATAGCCTATAGCACTTCTGAAGAATGCAGCTTTCATACAAAACAAAAACAAAGTAAATCGATCCAGTAGATCCAGAGATCTTAGCGTTCAAACAAACAAACAAACAAACAAACAAACAAACAAACAAACTCTTCCGCTTTATTATATTAGTATAGATGAAGCTTACCGCGGCAAATCTGCCTGGGGCCGCTACGTGCGGCACGTGTCCGTTACAGGAAATCTCACGGCTAAAGGTGTGGCTTTATGTTATATTCATCTGTATATGCTAGGCATTGATTTTTTGTAACTTTTTTATTTTATATATTAGTGGAGATTATGGTTTTTATGTTTTTAACGAATAATATATAACTTATAAGTATTGTTAAGTATGGGTATAATATTTTTTAACTATTAACTATTTAAGTTACATATTTAAAAGTCGACCGAACAAAAGCGTGCTAACAAAAACACAAAAGACCAACAGAACGATTTGATAACTTTTTCATTAACTCTACACTCCGCGCACCATAAGCGCAACAAAAACATAGATTGAAATAGCACTATTGAAAGCCACTCAAATCTAACACGATTCCGCGAGTACATACATTTACCCGTAGCACTGTTATTGTAACTCTTCAATGCATTCCACGTGACCTCTGACCCTTCAGAACCATCCCTTATATTATCACACCTAGTACCTTGGAAATAGGGGTGATATCTTCAGTGCATTCCACATATGACCTCTGACCATCTTTCCACACCAACCCTTATATTATCAAACCTAGTACCTTCGAAATAGGGGTGATATCTTCAGCTGGTTTAAGATAATACTCGACACCTGCCACTGTGCAATGGTAACACTTACGATGCCGTCGCGTCGGATAATCAAAATACAGTAATTTGATTATTGAATGCGTTTATTTTGATAATTAATGTGTAGTGCTTGGTTGGTGCAAGTAGTGTTTCGAACTCCAAATGTTCAATTTAGTCGTTTTGCTGGGTATTACAGGTTTTTTTTTAAGACTTTGCATATAGTGTAAACCTTTGTATGTATAATTCTTTAAATAATTATATGACATATATATTTTCTTTTCAACTAAAGAAACTACATATACTCCATAACTATATACAATCTCCCAAGTTGAAATCAAACTCACAACCGTCACGTATAAATTCAAATGTGCCGCTGCGCTATAACTGGCCTCTACGTTACTTTGAATTGTAAAATAACCAGTCATTCCACAATGACCTCACTATACAAACGTAATTTCAGTAAAAACTTTAACAAGCAAGTCTAATCTAATAATTGGTAAAAGCTCGCCACGTGACCGCCGCGTGGCCTCGCCGCGACAATCGGGGAATTAGGTTTGTAAATGCACACTGTCGCAGAGTGCAATCTAATTGATTTTTAATTCTAGTCGAGTTGTTCAATTTCTAACGAAGAGTGGGTGGTTTTTCTATGTTTAGTCTTAGAAGGGTTTTTTGATATAAGAATGTAAAGGCCGTCTTGGCACAGGAACATAAGGTGACATGCTAACGCGGCAGGTGTGAGTTCGACGCCTGCTCGGGGGAATGAAGTATTCGATATCCCACAATCATTACCCCAGAATGAAATATATACCTATTTCTGCGTTCTGGTAACGAAAGTTTAAATTAGCAAACGCGGCGTTAAAATTCACCGCTCGATACGCAATACCTCTAGAATTCGGCGGAGCGTAGGAAATGAAAAAGTTTTTCTGGAGAATGAACTGTCTTATTTCTTTTCAGGTTCCTTCTGCCTACCAGGGAACCTGTATGAAGATACGGCGCGAAGTTAAAAAAAATAAAATAGTAACTTATAATAAATCAGCTTCACGCTGTACCTATCCTGCACAAAGCAGGGAAGGCAGGAAACCTAGTGTTAAGACACTCCGTTCCCCACTTTCCTAATAATAAGTAAATAGATGTAATTTAAAACCAAAAAACCATCAATATTATAACTGTAAGTTCAATATTTAACAGATGTACCAACCCGGATTCATTATTTTAATGCGAGATCGGATTTAAAATCGAATTGTTTGAATAATCACTATCGTTTTATGTACGGCACGCGTCGCGCACGCGTTACCGGTGTGCTGTATGTATTGCTCATCAGGCACCCTTGGAACTTTATACCGTTGCCGTTTTTTACAAGGGCACCTACCCCTAGAACATCCATTAGAATGCAAGGTCTTCTTCAGTTGGATTATATCTGATGGTAAACATGATTGTGGAATCGATGCTTAATGCAGGCATAGGTTATTTCTATTATTTTGTATACTTATTTTAATCAATAAATAACCACAATATTTAAACGACCTACTAACAGACCGATATTAATATATAATATTATTAAATATAAATATAATTAGGATAGACATAATTTAAATTTCCTTAATTTTGACGCCCAAAATACCTAAGTATGTGTAACGGATAGCGCTATCAATATCATTAGCTAATTAAAATTATTTTACTAATGATATTAAATTCGCTAGTTTATTTTTATCTATGCAAAGTGCGATATTGGATTTTGCCACCCAAAACATATTGCACTTAAATCGCGACGTTGAGTTACGCCACTAAACACGTTGTGTCTCTAAAATTCGGAGGAAAGTGGGGAACGGAAATGTCTTAATGGAAATGGAATGTGTAATAAATGTATATGATAATCTCTGTTTAATCTACTTCCAGTGAAAAAAATGAGTAGATCCTAAAAAAATAAAAGATTTCTAAATACAAAGATCAAGTAGGTATACTCTTAAAGTAACTTAATTCTAACCCTGTCGATTCCACTACAAAAAAGCTCCCCAAATAGCATCCCATGTGTGACTGGAGCGCGGACACACGTCCTCTAATTCAATAAACACATTATCGCGATTAGCTAGTGAGATCCCCGCTGTGCCAGAACGACCCCGGTCGGACTCCGAAACTAGTCCCGAAGGAAAAGATTTCTATGGATGATTTGCTAATATTAATCATGAGGTCTTATTTAAATTGACCCGGCGTTGTAGGGTTAAGTTTGCCTTAATATTACTATGGAAATAAATATTTTAAAACTATCAGTTTGTTGTTATTTATTATTTGTACCTAAGCAATAAGTGTCAGTACTTACTGAACTACCTTTAAATATGGTCAAATGTATCACAATATCTTTATAAAATGTTTATATATTTATTTTATTTATTTATTCATAACATTATCAACATTATTTTTCTTTGTGGTCTTAAATCCGAGTTTATATTTAAATTACATAGGAATTCATTTAGAACTTTTTACATACATCGACCTAATATCAGATTTCTAAGCTTAACTTTATGATATCACATCTATGTTAAGCAGATCCCTATAACAGCAAAAAAAGGAAAATTAATTATGAATCATATAAAAACAGAACACAAAATATTCATTCACAAAAATATGATACTACTTCACTAAGTAATCTTAAAAGCAAACAATCAAAAGGTGTTATTCGTGTAACAAAGAGTACGTCACCAACATTTTCAGAGGGAAACAATGCAGGTGTCGGATTACTCAACGAGGCGAGAGGGCTGAGGACATTAATTTAATTACCCCTCTCTCTTGGGACCGTCCAATATTGTATGGGAGTGAGGCGGCATACAAATTCAAATGTCAGTTTTTCGCGTGAGAAAAAAATCTCGAAGTGATTTTTATCGTCCCCAGCGAGATTGGGTTACGTGTGTCTCTGATATTTATAAATCTGTGATATTTTTTTTTATGTTGTGCCCATAAAAATAAAAGAAAATATGTTGTTCCTTTTTATACTATTCGTTTTAGCATAATTTTGGTACGGCTAAGGATTTTTTAGATAAATAATAAGTCTTAGGAATATTTGATGTAGTAATTATTTCTAATATAGGATTACAATTTCATTACTAATTGCAATTGACAAATTAATCTTTTTAGCTCAATTCATTTAACTTGTATCTGCTTTAAAACGTTACTCACGCCTCACAATTCGATTTTACAAAAGTAGTAAAGGCCATTTTTAAATGAAATCCAACTAGCTAACGTTCAATTGAAACGACGACATTTTCTATGAAAGTGTGTTTAAGGAATGAAAAGAAAACGCCACTAAAATCGAAGTATCTGAAGACCCTCTAGAGTCCTTAATTAAACTCAAGGCACGTAGAACTCCTTGATTCAGTCCCCCCGGCGTCTCCCCTCCCCCTCCCTAACGGTCGCTTAGATTTCCTCCCAGTAGGTTATGTGGACGGAATTCGCTAAGGCTTGAATCTTCTTTGAAGAATGGGTTTTGAAAGATTGGACAGTTAGTTTTAGTTTTGTTATCTTGGTCATGATTGCTTTTATTTTGGTCCATTGAAAAATATATTAATTTTGAAGTTCTAAAGTAAAAAAATATTAACATAACTGACATAAAAAGTATAATTATAGGGTTATAATACTCTTATATATACAAAAATGACCTGCCTAAAACAATTTATATGTAAAACTCATTTTATCTAATACTGCTTTGGAATCTAATTACACAATTAGAATACTGTTTAAGTCTTCAAATGACTTTTTGCTATTTTTAAACAGAAAACCTTCTAAAAGTAATCAGGGGGCCGGGAGCCGAGTTAAGAACATTTGGCACGGAAATCGCAATTATTAAGTATTTTATACTTTAAATTTTGCTCTTAGCAGTCTTGTTCTTGTAGAAAATGTCGTAGCCAGTTGTATCCTGGCATTGTGATTTTAGAATTTCTTTTGTACTTTATGTAATACAAATAGTATAAAACAGACATTTTAAGCTACACGCTGTATGTGTGCCTCATAACAGAGTAAGAAGAGGGAAACGGGCAGTCTAGTGATAAGACACTTTCGTTCGTCATTATTTGCGAAGGCATTTCATGTTGATTGCAGAACTCAACGCAGCGCTTTGCCTCTTAAAATAGACATATTGATCATTTCTAAACTAAGTTATAGTAGACTGAAATATGTTATTTGCGAGTACGAAAGATAGAATAGCAATTAAGTCTAAAGCTGTAATGTAATCCCATAATTGCATGACAATGAAAACTAATTTCGTAAATGCTTCTGAATTCTTAACCGCAAAACAAACCACAACCGGAAAGTAATGTAAAAAAATAAGCAAAAAAAACCAAAGAGAGGAAAATTCAGCCGCTGTGTAATTATTGCGAGAGCTAATGCGCCTCTTGTTTATTCCCTGACTAATTAAGAGGAGGAAGTGTTTAAAAAATGCCTCTCTAGCATATTTGAAAAATCAAACATTTATGAAGCTCGCTTAAGCACTTAGATGATTTTACTTATTGCGTACTGTCATTTTTAATTTCAACATCACTTTTGTTGTAACTTGTTTAAATTTTTTTGCCGTTTTTTTATTATTTTTTAATTGGGGGATGTTACAGGGAGATGTTTTAGATCCTATACTTTATTTGTTTGTTATATAATTGAAGTCAATTTATATTTTTGCTTTTAGACAAATATATTGAACATGTACTCTCCACGTAAATGGTATCAAACGACTGATTCATCAAATACTCACTACTATAAGATAGATAATTACCGTAGTAACAGGTAGAGAAGTTCTGGGTTAACTAACTTTGGGGCTCAATTAGCGTCGAATTAAACCGGTTCGGGAGAGGTGACAAATCGCGGGTCGCGGTCCTCCGTCTTGACATTGACTAATAGCACCCCATTTAATTTAGCTGGCGCAATTATAAATAAAATTTCGACGATAAATTGTATGGTGGCACATTAATCAAGAAGTTGGGACGCTGATTAAAATGCTGTTCGCGTAACTATTTGCTAAGTTGATATTGTTAATAATTCACAGGTGGGGTGGCGTTGATGGGGTTGGTGTGGTTGATAATGGGCTTATGTGAAATTGAATTAATATGGAACAGTTAATACATATTGTAGAATTAAATTGGATAAAGATTTATTTTGTAATATATTTTTGTATATGAGACAATGGTTGTAGTTAGTTGTGTTTTTAAAATACTAATTAATAATCAGAGCATTACTGACTCTACCTACAATATAAATAATCGTTCTCTGACAGTTATTACTAATATACATTTTTTCTTATTATTATTTAGAACCAATAAAAAAAAGCTACTAATAATTAATTCTTAACTGACACTCCAATCACATACAACTTTATTAAAAAACATCAGCTTGTGCTTTAAATACATTGATTTCACTGAAAATGTATTCATCCAAGGCCATATAAATAGTATAGCCATCTATAGTAGCATGTGCCGCAATAACTAACCCAACCTTAAATCTTGGCTCTCGGTCATGCCCGGTGTCTCAAGTATGCCTCTCTCCCTCCCACCCCAGTAAAGCAATGAAAAGCGAATCACGGATACCCCACCCCTGTCTTAAATGAACTGGGGGTCTGATAGGGATGTTGAGATCTCTCTGAAGTACCTTGTTTACGTTACATAACGGAAATTCTTGGATATAAATCAATGATTGATACTTGAATTTGTCGGGATTATGTGAAAATGTAATATTTTATTTGATTATAATTTTGATATTAGGATGATAATAACAATTACGTTTTTAGTTGCAACCTATTTTCAGGGCAGCCACAACTTATCAACCGTATTCTATACCTACTATATTTTAACATTCTATAAATAAGTTACTTCAGTATTAATATATACAATTAAAAAACCATAGGTTCAACTACAGCATGTTCTAGCAAACTTCCCCATTTTCCACCGAATTTCCAAAGTATTGCGTGTTGAATAGCGGTTTTTGCTTTCTAGCCAAATCAAGGAAATAAAAAAACATTTTCCCGAGTGGGAATCGAATCTCAACCGTCACGTTTACAGTAGCACCTCGTGATCCTGTGCCACGACAACATTCTACTATCTTATATACCACAAAAGGTGTGAGACCTATGGAAATAGAGTATTCAGAAGTATAACAAACTATTATATGAATGATAAATGATATCATAATACTTATACTAGCACTTTAAGGTTAAATAGTTGTCAGACCGTCCCAGAATCTTACCCTCGGTTTAAATGTTAACAGAACAATGGACTATATACCGCGACATCTTGTATTCATGAAAAGGTCTTACGTGGACTCACGGACTCTACGAATACAATCAGAAGACAGGAAAGGGAACTTTTTTTTCATTCAATCTTGTTTTTTTATTTGATCTTATTAAAAATTTATCTGCTTAAATAGATTCGATTTCAGTTATGGTTTGTTTTGTAGCAAGTGTGATAATAAATTTAATTTTATAAAAATAATAACATATTTGTCGTTATTTTAAATTCTTTTTTCAATCGGTCGCGTTAAATGAAATAAATATGTAGCTGAATGCTTTGCAATAATCAATAATTTAGTAATATTTATTAAAATATTATTCCACGTAAAACAGAAACGTATATATTTTCCAAAAACAACAGAATTTTTTAATTTTAAATGTACAATAGAAATTTCCAAACCACCTCATCCGTGTGTCCTCAACAATCCTTATAACCCACCACAACGCCTTCCATTCACGCCGCGATTATTATAAAACACCCCCAACTCATCTTAGGTGCTAATGTACATTAATTATGTGGCGAGGGGTAAGATGTTGTGACAGAATTGAAATACGCCGGTACTCTAGGCGGAGAGTTGAGGTGAATTATTGTTTAAGCTGAACCGAATCTTGTTAAGAATTTAATAGATACGTATAATAATGGAATGATGGACATGGTGATTGGTTTGATTGAAAGTACTTTTGATAATGCATTTATTTTTAAATTACTGAGACTATTTTTTTTGTTTAGTAGCCTGTTATTCGATATATCGGAAAGTGGTTAAAAATACCTAGTTTGTAATGTAATAAAGACAAACGATAAGAATTATGTGAAATGTTTTTAAAATTTTCCGCTTGTTACAATACAATTCTTTTTCAAAATTCTAGTACACAAAAATAAAATCCGTCATATTTCGATTGGACCGTTTTTACCAAGTTTAAGTAATCTTTTATATTTATTTTACTAAAAATATTAAAAAATAGGTACTGACTTACCAGTATGTATATACGTGTGTTTCTTCATATCAGATTTCTGATGGAACCGTTTGCCACAGTACTGACATGGATAGGGTCTTGTGTCAGAATGGATGAGGAGATGAGTGGAAAGTGTGCTGGATCTCTTAAATGTTTTTCCACATTGTTTGCACTCGAAGACTTTTTCTACACTGTGTACCGCCCTGTCAAGAGGGAATATAATTAAATTTTAAAAAACATTTATTGATAACAAAGTAAAAATTATTCAATGATCTATTCATGAAAATAAAAGTAGCGAAAAGTATTACCGATGTTGACTTAAGCTGATTTCATGGCCGAATGTCTTGCTGCAGAGCTCGCATGCAAAAGGCCTCTTTCCATTATGTGATCTCCTAGCATGCACTTCTAACCCATGTGGAGTACTGAACATTTTCTCACATTTAACACACGAGTATACATCGCCAATTGGTAAAGGTCTGGATAAGGGACTTGGAGCTCCAAGAACAGCTGCTCGTAATCTAAGTAGTTCAGGACCAGCCGCTTGTACTGCATGAAGGTATAAATTACTATAACCTCCCCATACTGGAAGGCCAAGGCCACCAGCATCTCTCAGGAATTCAGCGAATGGTAATGGTGGATAGAGAATAGGTCTTTGTGGTTGAACCCTTGGTGCATCTGGTCGCAGTAAGGCGCTGACTGAAAAAGCTTCGGATCTCTTCAAAGGTGGTGAAGAATCAGGTATTCTTCTAGGTGAAGATGGCGGTGAATCTACTTCTAGCTCAGGTGATGTTGAACGTGTAGATCTTGGTGAATGTGGTGATGGTGCCCAACAAGGGCTTCCACATCGCGATGTAGGAGATACACCTTCAGCTCTAGATGTTTCATTATTATGTGATTCATTGTCTTCTTCATCTGTTTTTTCTCCAACTAATCGGTTCACACCAAATTTGATTTCCTCTGAAAAAAAAAACAGAATATATAATGAATTGAAACACAACATAAGGAATCTTGTGTCAAAAGAGGTAATTTTACGCATAGGTACGATACTCTTGTACGAAAACTGTAGTAGAATACTCAATATGTTTGGGAGCGAGCGCTTAAAGGGACACAATGCAATTCGCTATTGTTTGCTAAAAGAGCACAAAGGACTGAAACGCCCCTAGGCCAGTGAAAAAGCGCAGGTGCCACACTTGTCGCTGCGATGAAATGAGCCGTATCATGTCGTAGCAGCAAATTGACTTTCATCTGTTCTACCCCTCGCCCAACCCAAGTAATTAACACGTTGGATCGGAGGGACCCCAATCTTTTTTACAATTCACTAATCCGCGGGCGCGAGTTACGCTTATATGACCTTCATTCTTTTGTTTATTTAGCGTTCATTTTAGACAATGTGTTTTTGTGAAAGTGTTATACAATATTTTATAAATACAGCGTTATTATATCATGTTAATTTTCTGACAGGATCACAAAATTTTAGTGTTTTTCGTTTAAGAAAATCTTGTCAACGTAAATTGCGATAGTATTTTATAGGACAAACGAAAATCCAAAAATTAACAAAATATCTTTTCATAATAAAACCCAGCAGCAAATAATCAACAGATCATCAAGAAACCATCAGCCGAAACTCACGCTGTCCATAAACAAACATCCATCTCGAGCCGAGACAAGTTACACTAATGAAGAGCGACCCCCATATCTGAAATTCTGCAGCTGTCTTCATTCAGAGCGGAACCAATCGGCCGAATTCGGTGAAATTCGCCAATGACTTCCACCCTTAAACATTTTACGCTCAGGACTTTTGAATGTAGCAGTTTAGGGTTGCCTACACTTGTTTGTTTGTCCCCCACACGACAAGGCTTTATTACCCCATAGTATTTATTACATATTAATGGTTATTTAGATTCATTGTTCTGCTTCGACAGTATGCTCGAATTCACGGCCCGGCCCGGCCAAGTATTGAATGGGGCTATTCAGAGTAATGGAGCGAATTGAAAAGATGGATATTATTATGTCCATTGTGCACAGTGTTGTAATGAGATAATATAATATTTGAAGTTTTGATTAGTATGTGTGAGCATTTTGTTATAGTTACCTAGTCATTTCAATCATCTGTTGTTTCTTGTTTGTGTGTTTGTTTGTCAAGTTCAATTATATATAGTAATAAGATTTTCATATGAGTTATTTTAGTTTTAAATAAGCACAATTTATATTTACTGTGGCCAGTAGCCATAACATTTGCTATACTACCTAGTATTTTCCCTGAATAATTAGGATTTAAAAATGAAAATTGAACGATATAGTTTGCTTACAAATACCGAGATCTGAGAAATAAAATGATTGATGATTATACCTAGTTTTAACAGGTTTAAATTGTAAATTATTTTTTTGTTTATTTTGTCATTATTTTATAAAAGAAAAAACTAGCTTAACTTCCAATTACATTAAAATTTACTATTGAAATCAATATGCTCAGTATAAAAACATTCAGTTTATTCATAGGTAAAAAAAACAACAGCAACAGAATAGCACACCAAATTCAACACACGATCAACCCTAATAGCAAAATTTGGTTAAGCATTTATTACCCCTAACGAGTCCTGGCCAAGGTACAATCCAGTTAAGGTTTTTAGAAGGTAAACGGTATAGCGGTTGCATTTTTATTCAAACAGTGCAGCGTATCGTTGCCGCCTGTTTGCAGTCTAATGTAATTTTAATTATAAGAGGCGCGCCCGCAAATTGCAATTGCAATGCACTCTGACATCAAAAATAAAAACCTATTAAAGGATATTAAGAAGTCGTTTCAATTTAGAAATGAATTATTTTTTAGTTCTGAAAGAATATTTAGTAGGGGATGGTGATTAAGTCGTAGACTATGATGACTATAGTTGTCTATAGAAAGTTTTTGTGGTGCAGTTAGTATAAATGTAGTATATACAATATAAAAATCTATAACTTTTTTATATTNGACATCAAAAATAAAAACCTATTAAAGGATATTAAGAAGTCGTTTCAATTTAGAAATGAATTATTTTTTAGTTCTGAAAGAATATTTAGTAGGGGATGGTGATTAAGTCGTAGACTATGATGACTATAGTTGTCTATAGAAAGTGTTTGTGGTGCAGTTGGTATAAATGTAGTATATACAAATTGATCTATTTAAGCTGAAAATTTACGGCGAACTTCACAGAACTTTTCAAGACACACAAAGAATAAAAATCCACAACTTTTTTATATTTTTGTCTATTTGTAGTTGATTTTCACTCACTCCAATTTCAATTGACCGAGAAATGAAAAAAGAGTTCCTTAACACTAGATTCTTTCTTCTTATTCTGTTATATGCGGCAAATGTGTAAACTAAAAAAGCAACATAGTCAAGTTAATAATCATATGTTATTATGATTTCCCAAAATGCGTAGTCACGTAGAAATCGTTAATCAAGATTAAAGGTTGTAGAAATGTTTAATGAATCGACTTATAAGGGGTACGTGACAAATCTCATTTTTAATAAAGTGCGCTGAGGGTACCCACTTCGTACTCTGGGTGTTATACATATTTTAATTACATTTTTCATATAGCTACGGATTGATTTATTGTCAATAGATATTAAACTTTGAGGTAATAGAAGATGAAGTACAATGAAGCCGTTGTGTATTTGATTGTAACAACGAATGTTGTGGAACGGCGTTGAGTTCCGCCAGATAACACGCAATGTCAGGTGTAAAAAAAGTGTGTAGAGAAAGGAGTGTTTTGCAACAAGTTTTAGTGATATGAATACACATACTTTGCCCTTTAGTTTCATCCTTTTTAGCATGCTTTTATTAGGACGAATTGTAACAAACATTGTAATAAAATCTAAGAATCTGAACTACATGCAGTTCTAACTGTTGTACCATCATGAAACTTGGCAGTCATATGTAGAGTATACGACAATATCATATCCATCAATCCATCGAGCTGATATGATGATTTGGAAGGTGGCACGCTGATGGAGCCCTGGGAGTCAGCCAGCCAGCCAGTGAGCCTTACCTAGGAAGAGCCTCAAGTGACATTTGAATCTATGACCATTATGTGTCAGTCTTAATTTTATTTCATATAAATTCTACCTATATTTTAATAGGTAAGTTTAACTTATTTATATAACATACTTCAGCGAAGTATGAGTAATGAATACAATATGTCTCTTTTTTAACTGATAATAATATAAAAAGATAAATGAACAAGTGAAAGTGATTCATTTATTTTATCTTAGATTTTGTTTCGTTTTCTTTTGCAATGTCATTTGAGAATAATAAGAATTTGGACACATATATCAAAGAACATCTATATTAATATTACAAAATAGAACAGTTTGTTTGGTTGAACGAGCGAAACTCAAAAACTGCTGGTTTGTATTCAAAAATTATATTTGTACTTAATAATCCATTTAATTAGTCACATAATGATGAAAGTTGTCGCAAAAACGGTAAAATATGACAGTCTCCGACAGCATAATGCCAAATTATTAGCTACTTCCATCTAAGTGAGCGGGCGACGGTAAAGGCCAGTAGGAAGCTCACTATGTATTCTGTACAGCAGGGTAAGCTGAAAACTAAGTGCTAAGGCACTCCGTTTCCATTAAGACAATTTTTCGTTGTCTACTTACCGCCGGATTCTAAAATCAACGGTTTGCCTCGTTACCAGAGCGAGGAAATCAAAATATTAAATATTCCATTTCCTCGAGTGGGAATCAAACCTACAACCTGTCTCGTTTACAATTGCACTTTTCTGCACGACTAAATAATACCAATTTTAATTAAATAAGTGAATATATAATATTTCACGCCGTTGTGGCAGAGGGGTACAAGGGTGTGACTACACACGATGGTTGTGGGTTCGATTCCCACTGGAGGTATTAAATTATTATCTATATATATAAAAGGACTTGTCCTCACTGACTGAGGTAAGACGCACGCACAGCCGTAACCGCTGATGGTAGGAACGTGAAATTTGGACAGATGTTTACTTTCGTATTCTGGACATCCACTAAGAAGGGATTTTGAAAAATTTTAACCCTAAAGAGGTAAAATAGGGGTTGAAAGTTTGTATGGAAAAAAATTTAAATCAGCACCGATTTTTATAACATTTGAAATTTAGAAATTTAAAAGTATTTAATTGAATACGTGTTTCATCGTTTTCTAGAATTCTTCCCCTAAGGGTGCAAATAAGGGATTGAAAGTTTGTATGGAAAAATCTTTAAATCGCCACCGATTTTTATAAATTTGAAATTTAGACTCTTCAAAATATTTCATTGAACATATGTTTCGTAGTTTATTAGAATTCACCCCTAAATAAGCATGCGAAGCTGCGCGCGTCCGCTAGTTTATTATAATTTAATACCTCCAGTGAGGTGAAGCCGAACGCGTGGGTCCTATGTGGACGACGACCGCAATTGACGTGTTAAAAATAAACTTTTACTTAAAAGGATTTTTAGGACATACCCACTTTTTAACTGTATTTATAATTGAATTATAAAACATCTAAATTTGAAACTACACAAATCCGCAGATAAGCATCTCCATATAACATATTATCACAATATAAAACGATTAGTACCTACTTACAGTATTGAAAAATATTTTAAACATTGCGCTATCGGAAAAATTTACAATAAATATATAAATCAAATGTTATCATTCGCTTTTAATGTCTTTTATCAGTTGTAAATACATTTTAAATCCAAATTATCGGCACGGATTAACTAAATCTTTGATCGTAAATGACGAAATTAATATGCCGAACATAAATATTTCGAACGTTGTAAATCTGTCACAGACTATATATATGGTTGTGGGTGGTGGGTTTTTTGTATTTTTTTTCACGCTTTCTTTTTTTGATTCTTGTTGTATCCCATATATAACAGAGTAGGAAAGGGGAACCTAAAGTTAGGGTACTTACATTTACAATCAAGCGCTGTACCCTGGCGCCACGCATGACAATACACTATTTTTATAGCATAATTTAAGCATTTATGTTTTTCCTATTTTTCCAGTCTGGTATATAAAGAGTAGTGATGAGCTATGTCATTTAATATGCAATATCTTAAAAATTTGGTGGAAAATTAGAAACGCCGTGTATTAACTCCAGGTCCAATTTGCGAGGTCTGCCAGAAAAATAAATAATGTAATACTAGATTTACTTTAGTTACACGCAAAATGCTATGTAACGACAAAAACTAAATAAATTCTTGTCTAGAAATGAAAATAATCGATAACAACTTTTAGGGTAAGATTATTGAGATTATTTTGACATGTAAAATTGAAAAAGAGCTCAACGAACATTTTACATGTTTTTAAACGTTTGGTCACCAGACGTTCCTGGAGTGTTTAGCCCTTCCTTTCCGCTCTGCCCCTATTCGTTTAAGCACTCTAAACAATAAAGCTACACGTCATAATTAATATTGTTCTAGTCCTAAAATCATCATCGGACAGATATATTATCCTAGACCTATTTGGTCATAACCATTACTATCAACAAATTGTTGGAGGATATCTCTAAAATTCTTACTTATCAGAAACCTCAGGGCCAAATCAAATAGATTTACTTTCTGGTCCTCACTGGACATTAATCAAAGCTATATTCTGAAGGTCTACAAGATTAGTGACGGGCAGTAAAGCTCATATCTTTACCACTTTGCTGAGGAAGTGACGTAGATGTCATAAACCAATGATTATTTGGTGCGATATTGAGTTATAAATATATTATCACTTGTTTTTGTTATATAATCTATGTATATATACAATATATATTATTGAGCCTCTGTTGTAAAGGATATATAGTTAGGAATTGCTTATTCTAATTTTTAAATTTTCTAGTTATAAAAAATGTATAGGTATGTTTAATTCTCTTAAAGTTTATCTAAAATATAAGGTAAGTGCAGAGTATTTTAAGTCTAACGTAAAATACGTTAAGGGAAGACATTACTCAGCATTTCATGGGTTTCACAGGCATTTTGTTTGACAGGTTCTCAAAGAAGGAACTGAGGTTTGCAAGTCCAAGCTGTTATTCTAAACAAATAAACGACGTAAAACCCAAGAAAACAGCAACCTGATAACTGATAGTCATATCTTAAAAGTATTCTCGTCACCTAATACGATGCAAGGTATACAGGATTTTTAAATCAATGACGTACGTGACAAGTTGAGATTAGGGCGTGACCGTAATCCCGCTGCGTTACTTCAGATCTAGCCGCTAACACCTGATTTATCTTACTTGTACTTGTACGCATATCGGCTGTCAATGCAAATGCTTGAGATATAGATGGATGGATTTGGAAAATGATTTCTTTCGAAGGAATCGTTATGTAAACATGTGACGTTGCGGATACGTCATGTTTTTTGCTATGCATCAATATTTTTGCTTTATTTTAGTTTTTTTAACCGACTTCGTAAGAAAAGGAGGTTATCAATTCGACTGTATTTTTTTTTTGAATATATGAATGACACCATNGTATACAGGATTTTTAAATCAATGACGTACGTGACAAGTTGAGATTAGGGCGTGACCGTAATCCCGCTGCGTTACTTCAGATCTAGCCGCTAACACCTGATTTATCTTACTTGTACTTGTACGCATATCGGCTGTCAATGCAAATGCTTGAGATATAGATGGATGGATTTGGAAAATGATTTCTTTCGAAGGAATCGTTATGTAAACATGTGACGTTGCTGATACGTCATATTTTTTGCTATGCATCAATATTTTTGCTTTTAGTTTTATTATAGACGGCTTTGTTGTGGATTTTCAATAAATTAATTAGAAACTTGGTTAGATGTGTCAGAAATATAGAGGTGGTGAACTTGTAGTGTCATATGAATGACACCACAAGTTACCAGTTATTGTTAGGTTTGCTAATAATATACTGAAAGTAATCTCACTCGAGGAAAAGAAATATTTAATATTTTTATATCCTTGCTTTGGTAAAGCATAACGTGGAGTTCCACCACTCAATACAATATATGCAATGCCTTGAGAATTCAGTGGAAAATGGAGAATGGAAATGTCTTAATGGGAATGGAATATCAAAACTAGGTACCCAGGCTCAGGGTTCAGGCGATGCTAAAAAAAGTAACGTACAGTCAAAATCTTTTAAAAATTGCGTAAAAATACTAAAGCACACTATAAAACAAAAGTCCTTGACGATTACATAATTTAATTAAAGGTCGGCACCGCACTATCTCGGCGGCGCCTTTGTGTACGATTTCTCTCTTACGTTCCACGAATTATTTACAGAAACAATAGCACGTTTTACGTTTGTTACTTTGTGTCTATTCACTATTCATAATAAATCACATCATGTATCACCTAATACATTGTAATAAGGTTCAAAATCGTATAAACTGGGTTTGGATTCCCAACAGCCAAGTCGAGAATACTTCGCAAACACTGTCGAAATGGTCGTGGCATCTTTTTGATTAAACTTAGCCTCAATAATCGTTAAGGTGTCTAGATTTGTTATTATCATCACTTTACGAGGTTAAGTCTTAAATTTTTCGCAATATTCTATTTGTATGTCTATAAAGTTTTAAAGTCGAGATTAGTATCATAATGGGATCATTAAAAGCTTTTAAAATTTTAATCTTCTATATAAAGGTATGAGAGATATTTTTATGCTGGAAGTAATATGACCAAATTTCAAACACTTATTATAATCTAGGTTTTTTTTTATTTAAGCTTCACGCTGAATCCCGCACACATCAGGGTGGGCAGAGGGAACCTAGTGTTAACACACTCACTTTCCGCCAGACTCAACGCCGGGCTCCGTTCTACACTCTCCGCTGAATTCTGGAAGCATTGCGTGGTATTCGGCGTTCAATTCAACATAATCAAACTTTTCCATAACTAATAAAACAATATCTTATTCCCCTTTCAACATAAGGAAAAATTAACAAACTTAGCATAGCACAAACAACCCGACCATTTCATAGAAGCATTATTCCGTAACAATCACGAAACCCTTAACGATTCATGAGCCACTACTCACTGTACGCACTGTATTCAATTATCATAGCGTAAAGTCACGCAACTTAAAACAAGACTTTAATGTAACTTGGCACCACTTGGTCAAACAGAAACAAATAAAATTATGGGGCGATGTCGTGACGTTCTGTATACTTGCAAATATTGACGAGCTGTACGTAGTTGGCATGCAATGGAGTATTTGATTGATCGAGCTTTGTCTTTGTCGTTGTTTGGGAGTTATGTGGGGACAGATAAATAGATTTAATTTAGTTATTATTATTTAAAATATTAAGTAGAAGAATAGAAGAGATCAAAAATATATTAGGAATGTTTTTAGCTGTGTACAATACTTGGAGCATTGTTTCAGTTTGGTAAGAGAAAATACAGCGTTAGTTTCCACGACCTATTAAGAAAACGAAAATGTTCAATATTCATTCTTCTGAGAATTCTTTTTCGATCACCAAAGATATTTTCGATCCTTCATTTTCACAAAGGCAATATAGGATACAGAGTGGTAGACAGTAATATAAGAACATTGAGAAATTTTTATAAATACTAATTTATTAAAAAAAAGAAAGAAAAAAACATAATTTCAATAAAAGCAAAAAATACGATTCAAAATTTTAAAAAACCGATTCCTCGAAACCGTCATAGTACTAAACAATCCATACATTTCAAACAGGGCAGGCTCTTATCTCGTAAACTAATGTTTACCTACAAGAGTACACATGTCCAAATCGGATTTACAACGTGTTAAGAAGGGCAGGAGAGATAGCCAATAAAGCTGTCGTTGGTTTTGTAGGTGGTGGACAAAAAAATTGACATTTTGACTTAAAATTATGTATGGATTTTATTTTATGGTTCAATGGAGATATTGATTTTTGCTGACTTAGTAATTGGATCTGCTAAATTAGTATTTAGTATTTAAATACTCGCAAGTAAATAAGCTCCAAAGTATCCTCTGCCTAATACAAAATCGAATCCCCATTCAAAACACCAAAAACCATATCACCACAGAAAATATAAAACATAATATAACCACCCAAAAAATACCATATCAGCCAACATTATCGTTTTTTGCCAACTATCCCCTTATCGATACAAAAAAAATGTGTAGACACATGAATTACAGGCATCATTACACGAACGGTTACACGTTATCGATAGTACTTTGTCGCCGCCGCCGCAAATCAGAGTCATAAAACAAGGTAATTTTGCCGAGAGATACGCGCTGTCCGCGATAAGATAATTGTGTCAGCCCAAATCTGAAGCCGTGGGATTTCGAGTCGAATGTTATTAGAATTTTTGGGGCTTTTGGGGGCTTATTTATGAGATTTTTGTTTATTAAAGTTTTCTAGTATATGCTAAAGTTAGGTTTTTGTTTGGTTTGTTGCTTTATTGTTGTAATTGTCGTTTCAGTGTTAACAGCGGTCTCGTGACATTGTAAAACGACAATAAAGAGATTAATATGATATTAGTGAATTGTATTTGGCTTAGGATTTGGTAAATGGGCTAAATTAACAGGAAAAATCGTACTTAATATAACAGTTATAATCAAGAAGTTTTTTTGTGAAATAAATTGCTATTTCGACAATATGGCGCAATTCCGTTTCCCATTTCCGCCGAATTATGGAGGAATTGCGTTTTCTAAAAAAAAAAAAATATTTCCTATTGTATAGAATAACACTTAAAAATATTTACCTCTTACTGAATAGTTTTCTAGTTGTTGCGGAGAGGACGCCACGCGTGGCTCCGGCCGCGTTGGCGCCCACAAAGATTGACATATTCCGTTTCTTAACGCCTCGCTGGCTGATACTCCTGTGAACAAATATAAATCTCGTTTATTATTTCATATTAATTATCTTGTAGAACTTAAAATAAATAATAAATAAATAAAAAAAATCACACTGTTCACAACATTCCTCATATAGCAGTGCCGGCAAATGACCTAGTGTCAAGACACTTAATTCTCCTTTCTGCCCAAATTCGAGTCTGTGTATTGAATAGTGGAGCTAAACGCCGTATTTTCTTAAATGAAAACAAGGATATGGCTTTAATACATAAATAAATAACCATACAATATAAGCACTAACAAATGTCGCGAGCCTCTACGCCATAACGTCCCATAACGAGCGCTTCCTCATTTCTCATTCAACAATTAAACGCGGTGAATCATTCAATTCTGTATGGGTGGGACTTTAGATTAGGAGATTACGTTTTTGTTCTATGGATTAACTGACGGAATCTATTATTATAACTGAAGCTAAATGTTTTTTTTCATTACATATTTTTTATTATATAATGAAGATACCTATTTTAGTACTAATCTTTGTACGTTCATTTGATATTTGAAAGATTATTAAAATAGTTTTAGTGTATATTGAAAGATTATACACTAAAACTATTTCAGAAGTAACTTGATAAATTTTTCTCAAAAAATTAACTTCATTTCTTTTTTAACATAAAATATTCTTTTCAGGAAAAAAAGATAGGAAAATAGAAGGGCTTGAGGTATATATAAAACAACTACTGTAAAAAAAATATTGGACAATCTGTTTTTTACTTACTTTTTGTGTACAATAAGTAGGGGAGAGCGGGGCTAAAAGTTACCGAGGTAAGTTGTTCCGATGGAAATAATTTCGCGGAGAAAAGTGATNTAACGTCCCATAACGAGCGCTTCCTCATTTCTCATTCAACAATTAAACGCGGTGAATCATTCAATTCTGTATGGGTGGGACTTTAGATTAGGAGATTACGTTTTTGTTCTATGGATTAACTGACGGAATCTATTATTATAACTGAAGCTAAATGTTTTTTTTTAGTACATATTTTTTTATTATATCTTCCTTTTTTATACCTATTTTAGTACTAATCTTTGTATGTACGTTTATTTGATATAGGAAATATTAAACACTAAAACGATTTCAGAAGTACTTTGACAATACAAAATTTTCTGAAAAAACAAAGAATAAACTTAATTTCTCCTAATATAAAACATTATTTTCAAGAAAAAAGGGAAAGTAAAATAGGAGAGCTTTATTGGGTTGTAATACTATATATATAAAACAACTACTGTAAAAAAAATATTGGACAATCTGTTTTTTACTTACTTTTTGTGTACAATAAGTAAACAAAGGATAAATCCTCTCTAACATTACAGTTCAAAATTAATGTTACTGTCAATTATTGTTTCATAAATTAATTTAGAAGCAGCCAGCTTCTTATTAAAAAGTGGAATCCCACTAAAGTTCCATTTTAAAAGTTAAGTGAGTAAAAAGGTTCAATTGCTTTATCAACAAGTGTTACGATATGATTTACTCGATTGCCCCCGTAAGGGCCTGACGTCTGACGCCTGACATCGACGGACATAACTAATTCGTTTTAGAGTAAGCTTTTGCTTATTATCTTATAAAGTGGATATGCGTATTATCACTTTCATGTTTTTTTCGCACACAGCATGGTAGATAGAGAGACCCAGTGTCAAGACCCTCCGTGCTCTACTTTTTGATTTCAATCTTTTTAGATGGCGACAATGCGTATTAGGTAGCCGAACCCTTATCAGATTGGAATAAAAAATAAAACATTCCCTTGAATGGAATCGAACCCACAACTAATGCTATTACAGTCAAATGCTGTTTGATTCTAAATATGATGATTTTTATATACTATATTTTTCTTGGTAGCTTAATGTTTCAATCCGTTGAATATATCTGTGGCATGGTCATTAAAATGATAGAAAAAATTACTCCATTTCTACCAAAACATAAGCTCAATCATTCAGTGGCTCAGCGGCACAAGTGTTTGACTGTAGAGCGACGGGTTCGATTCCCATTTCCATTCGGGGGAATGGAATATTTAATATTTTCATTTTCTCGCTCTGGTTTTAACTATTTTCTACCCTACTGTGAGGATACAGCGAGAAGCAAAAATAATAGGTTGAATCCAGTTACAATAGAAATATTAAAAAATTAAAACGTAACAACCATACATGTCTATCTTATTTAATAGATAAACACTATCGAAGTCGCATTTAGGTAATCACGGCGGCGGATACAAGATAACACTCTTGTAATTACTTACTTACATATAATGTATGTGTTTATCAGATGCAATTGCGTGTAATACCGTTTGTGTTTGATAGTGGAGTGACAGGGACGTTTGGTTTGGCCAGTCAATGTGGTAAATGATGTTGAAATGGTCAAGTTTTTAATTTAATGAGTGTTGGATTTATTAAGAATTTTGATTTTCACAATTTAAATGAAACTATTTATACGAATTCATCACGTATATTTAATATTATACATTTTGGAAACCGGACATTTCGAATACTTTACAGTAGCCCGTGGAAAACGTTGAAACGACGGGTTTTCAAAAATCTATAATAGTAAATCTTTTTTTTTATTATGATTATTATATAAAACAGACCACGGACATGGATGGTCCTTGCCCTTTTGTGGTCTTTTGTTTATGTGTGGTTTTGATTTTTTATTTAAATTTATATTGCAGTATACTCCTTTACATTGAAAAAGGATTAAATAAAACTCAACGCCGCGTTTTGCCTCGAAACCAAAGCGAAGTAATGGAAATATAATTGAGATAAATATTTCATTTCCTTGAATAGGAATCGTACCAACAACCGTTGCGGTACAGTCACACCTTTGCGCCCCTGGGTCATGACGACCACGTACAATAACTTACACAAAATCCTATTACACAACCCACACACAAAACAAAAAAAAGTGCTGTAACCAAAAAAAACACCAAAACGAACCAACTCCAGAGATCACAGCCGGACATTTCGAAACAGGATAAGATGATGAGCGCAAGGACAATCTGTGCATCCTATAGGAAGAGAGCTATTCGCTGGCGCCAGAGCGACGGAACTCGGCGCGTGTCACCGGACTACAGTTAATGTAAACTTATGGGCAGTAGGTTACTTTCAAATGTAACATTTTATAAGGAAATTGAGTTGTAGTGGTAAGGGGTTCAACTTCACGCTATACATGTAGCAGGGTAGGCCTAGGGAACGTAGTGACACTCCGCTTCTTAATTTCCGCTGAATTATTCCGCCATATTACGGCGACGCACGACTGCACATAAAATTGATGTTTGATTATTTAAAATAAATATTTATCTCGCAGATTAACGATTAATTAGTAATAAATGAAAATAAATACAATATGAGCTATCATTTGAAATATAAAATTTTAATATAACATTTTAAGGCGCCTAAATTGAATTAATCTGAAAATGATTTGAATTTGAATTTTTATAATGTCAGTCATTGTTGAAATAGTATGTAAATTATAAAGCGGAGATCCGACTTTCGAAACGTTCCCAACGTTGGTGGTTGTTGCTTTTTGTACTGACAGACTGACAGTAATAACAATTTTAAGGCAATTGCCATTGACTAAAAGTTTAAAAGTAATGACCCAAATTATTTCTTTCTAACTCGCAGAGTTGTTTAAAGCCAATCGACAGTTTAAGCTGTCAAGCTACATGTTTTATATAATCATGTTTATCAATATACAATATTACTAAAACAAATTGTAAAAACATTTAAAAACTCAAAAATAAGAGAAAAATTGAGAACAAAGTGTCCAAACACTAGATCATTATATACGTCGTAAGACATAAACATCTTATACCCAAAAATTTACACCAAACACCCACCAAAACATATTCCAACAATTTTGAATCGCAATTCAACACTGACCTCCATTCTATGAATCATGAATCATAGAATGAATCAAACCCAGGCTCAGGATATAAAAACGTAAAGAGCATCGCGGGCACAGCGGCGCCACGTCCAAGGAGGTATCAATGACCGTCGTCCGGCTAATTTGTCCATACGCTTACACCAATTGTTACAACATCCTGTGTTTTGGATCAATTGGCGTGTTTAGCGTGTTTGGATATTGTTAATTTGTTAATAAATTGATTTGCGGTTATGTTATAGAGCGGCGTTAATTTCCGCCAATCAACGGAAAGTGGACGGAGTGTCTTGACACTAGATGCCGATTGCCTTATCTATTTGATATAATCTAATGTATCTGAGTGAGAAAATGAAAACAACTTAGTCCAGTGGATTTAGAACTCACAACCATCGTAATTGTAATTCCACTGCGACATGATAGTCAAAATTACGTGTAATATAGTATCTCAAATAAACATTACCAATATATAATGTTTTAATTAAAACAAGTATAGATTAAGATTACACGAGTATATCTTGTTTGTAAATATGATAAAATTGGCTATTAGCAAAATATATTATCAAATAAGCTTAAGCATTATTTAAGCAGGAAATATGTTTTGTAAAGGCTATTTCTTGAAAATATGAATACATTTGTTTTTCCTTAGAAATCTAATATAGCTTCACAAATTCTCTGTGTCCCGTATAAAACAGGGTAGACCAAGAAAACGCAGTGTTTAGTCATAACGTAACTCAACGTCTCGTTTAGTCTTCAATCATTCTCTTTATTGGGAATGTAATCAATAACTACTGTGCTTATAAAAGCTCCTGTGCCACGATGGCCTCATAATCTCTTTAAAAATATTAAATTTTCAAGTCATCGGCTTAGAGTGTACATAAACCTGAAAAATCCATTTTTGTCGTTGTCACCGAATTCTGGAAGTATCGCGTGTTGGGTAATGGAACTCAATTCAGAGGTTTAGCCTCGCCACCAGGGCGAATAAAATGAAAAAAATATACATATTTCATTTCCTGGAGAGGGAATCGAACCCACAGCCTGTCACATTTACAGCCACACTCGTGCACCTGCGCCACGACTGGCCTCGTGACCTTGGATAACTCTTGTATTAATAGTAACGGTTGGATAATAAAATGATCATTACAAATTTACCGTAACGCTATGATATGATAAGTAATTGATTGGATTTATTTAACGATTTATCCTAAGCCAGAGAGCCAAAGAGAACGGACCACCAAAAGCTTTGGACCTCTTTTGCCTCGTCCAGAGTCGATAACCTATTTATTTTATATATGCCTCGAAGGTCGACCAAACTCCGAAGTCCTCCTCTACCGCTCACTCTTGCTTCAAAGTCATTGCACTAAATTATTGCACCAAGTATTTATTAAATTATTATTATTTAGATGTTAATTTTCATGAAAAACAGGTAAATTAATTACTACACACCAATTCACTATTTTCAATTTCTCTATTTTTTTTCTCTTTAATATTGTTAAGAAATCTTAATCAATAATCATAAACAAACAAAATATAAACAGTACGGAATCAAAACGGAGAAATGTGGCGAGGTTAATTAAAATAGCATCTATAAATAGCGTTAGCGAGATCTAGATTAATCAACACGTTATATTGTAACGTCGGAACCCGCAACACTCGAAAACAATAAATTATCAGGCTCACTTTCTACTGGACGCGCTATAACATTTATAGGACCTTCGTGGCTTAGTGGAGACTTTACTAATACTATTTCGATTAAGCGAGTTCGAGTCCCGATATGTCATAAATTTTATAAGGTCAATATTTTTCTTTCTATACAGTGTGTGTAATGCTTGAAAAGTTATTACCATACATAAATTGTTATAAATTAGAATTACCTTTGGAATAGTAATTAGATTTATAAATATTTTAATTTTTAAGTTCAATGACATTACCATGTCTATAATATAATTAAGTAGAAAATGGAGACTGAAAAGAAAGAAGCTTATTAATAGATTCATTTGATTGCTAACCTAATTATGGAAGGATAGAAACGTAAAAAAAACTAACGCAGAATAATAACTAAATATAATAACGCCATCATGGTTAGGGCAACGTCTAAATGTGATAGTTGATGAATTCGATAGTCACTCGAAGGAATTATTATTTGATTTTTTATAAAAATGAATCGAACCCACAAATTGTCTCGTTTAGTCACATTTACGCCACGACTGGCCTCTTTTCACCTAGTAAAAATATGATTATCAATATAATAAAAGCTATAAATCCAACACCTAGTAGAGGGCCAGGCTAAGCGCAACAGACGGCGCCGGCCGGTGGCGCCCTCTCAAATAAAGGCACTCCTCCATCAAGTGATCGCTCATTCAATTACGATTGACTTTATTGCAATTGTTATCGCGTCGGATGCAATTTTTTTTATGTTATTTGCTATATTTTTACAAATTACGTTCTATATTGTAAGTGTGATAAATCTTCGTTATCATGTTATCGTGATAGTGGCGTGATAGAACCAATTGGTTAGACGAATTGTTATTAATGTTTATCTAGTAATACTCCTATAAAGCTGAAATTTAGTTGAACGCGTTAATCTCAGATACTATTGGTTTCAATAGATTTTGTTGTGTTGTTTTTGTTTTGACGATATAACCCACTGTACCGGCGGACAGAGCTACCTTCTAAATAATCCCCCCCGAGTAGATATCGAACCCATAATCATCGCGTTTACAGTTACACGCTCCACGAAGGCCTCAATAAAACAATTGTTCGATATAAATAGGAATCGTATACTCATAGAGTTTTATTTACCACTGGGTCATGACGGTGTCTAATAAATTATACAAGATAAGAGGCATTCTAATCAAATATATGATAGTGGAGACAATATCATTTATTGCAGGAAACCAATCGAACTAGAATGTGTGACTAAATAGATTTTTAAAATTATTAGTTTATTTTCGAAATCAATGTACTTTGTACAATAATATGTGTTTTTACACCAAAATCTAAAATGCAAAATTAAAAAAAAATATATATAAATAACTTTAGCCAGATTTGAACCTACGACCCTTACGTTCGGTTAGACAGATCATTGTACCATGATGTCGTCTATGATTCGGTCGGATGGTGTTTCATTTGAAGAAAGATGAGAACGGTATAATTTATGTATGTCTACGTTCCTGCTTACTACGTCTTAAGATTGCGGCTTGAATGTATACCTATTATAAGGGACATGAGTATTTTTTATGCACTTAAATGTTTCTGGGAAGAAAACTGTAATCATTTTAATCTAAAAATTGTTCATACGAGTACATTTATCTAGGTTTAGGTAAAGATTTGAAATTGCAGGAACTTTGCGATTTATTCATAGTGTAGGTACTTTGGCATTTTTAATAGGTAGGGAAGTTTGACTCAGATGTTTTTCATAATAATATTATGATCGTCATCTCTATAACTATAGCACTGTCGATAAATAGCAGCAGACAGGAATTTAGGTGAAAATGGCTGCGCAGATTTAATTTTAGGAATTTTGCCTAATAAATGTTTAGAAAATCAAACTTCAGGGAAGCTGACATGCGAGCTTGACGCTACCTTTAACTTATATTATTTCTACTTTCTTCTTAATATAGAATGAGTCTCTAGTGCACGCATTCCTACATGTTTCTATAATGTTTATTGTTATAATCGTATGATAATTTCCAAGAGATCTGTTAAAAAGTACGAGGGCAGCCAGAATACACCAATCTTGTAAAGATCTTGAGTTTTCCTACTTACATATTTTGGTAAGAAAAATAAAGAAAGGAATGATTTGTTAGTCAATTAGCTCCATGACCGCAAGTTAAATTTAATAAAAATCGACCAAATTATATTTAGTTCCATTATTGACCATTCTGGTGTAGTGTGATTATTCTGTATAAGAAATAAATGAATTCTGAAACCGTAATAATAAGATCAACATTTCCGCTTTGATAAAGAAATTAAATTACTATACGTATATCAAAAAATTCTAAGAACTTTTATAGGAAACAAACAATGTCAATACTAATATACGAATTACTTAACATAGCAGTTTAATATCACAAAGTGACTGACTTACAACGTTGCCTATTTCTTATAGTAGCATTAGGAATAACTTCACTCAAATCTAATTAAGAACTGGAGGAAAAAAGGGAGGAAGAAACTCAAGTTTCACATGCTCATAATCATCTGAAGCAATGTTCATAGCTAAAATTAAAAAATCAGCTTCACGCAGTATTCCGCACACAGCAGGGCAGGCAGAGGGAACCTAGTGGTAAGAGACTCCGTTCCCCACTTTCTGCCGAATTCTGGAGGTATTGCGTGTTGAGTGACAGAACTCAACGGCGCGCTTTGCCTCGACTCCATAGCAAAGAAATTAAAATATAAACGTAAATAAATATTTCACTTCTTCGAGTGGAGATAAAACCCACAACCATCGCGTTACAGTCACACCCTTCCGCCGCTGCACCATGACGGCCTNGGCAGCCAGAATACACCAATCTTGTAAAGATCTTGAGTTTTCCTACTTACATATTTTGGTAAGAAAAATAAAGAAAGGAATGATTTGTTAGTCAATTAGCTCCATGACCACAAGTTAAATTTAATAAAAATCGACCAAATTATATTTAGTTCCATTATTAACCATGCTGGTGTAGTGTGATAATTCTGTATAAGAAATAAATGAATTCTGAAACCGTAATAATAAGATCACGTTTCCGTTGTGATAAAGAAATTTAATTACTATACTTATATCAAAAAATTCTAAGAACTTTAATATGAAACAAACAATGTCAATACTAATATACGAATTACTTAACATAGCAGTTAAATGTCACAAAATGACTTTGACTTACAATATTGCCTATTTCTTATAGTAGCATTAGGAATAACTTCACTCAAATCTAATTAAGAACTGAGGAGGTTAAATAATGGAAGAAACTCAAGTTTCACATGCTCATAATCATCTGAAGCAATGTTCATAGCTAAAATTAAAAATCAGTTTCATGCAGAATCCCGCATACAGCAAGGCAGGCAGAGGGAACTTTGTGTTAAGACCCTCCGTTCCCCACTTTCTGCCTAATTCTGGAGGCATTGCGTAGTGAGTGGCAGAACTCAACACCGTTTTGACACCATAGCGAAGAAATTGAAATATAAACATAAATAAATATTTCACTTCCTCGAGTGGGGAACGAACCCACAACTCTCGCGTTACAGTTACGCCTTTGTGCCGCTGCGCCACGCCGGCGACAAATAATACCAATTGTAATAAAACTATGGCTCAAAAATAAATTGCCTTTCCGTTTATTTGCCTAGTGTCAATAAAAGCATTCAATTTCAGTTTTTTATAGGCAAATCGATCGATATCAAAATAACAATTTCAATATAGGCAAGTAAACCCAAAAGTAGGGTACCTACCTACTATAAAACAATTGTTTACCCAATACCCAACGTCACAGATAAAGGCGATGCCACCAGCAGTGTTATCACCATCAAAGAGTACCGAACATAAATTACTCCTAGTTGAGAGACAATCGGTCTTTCATCAATGGGACCGAGCTCATTCATTTAATTATTATTAACAACACAATGGTCCAATATTGGAATTATTACAATGGAATTTAATATCTATTGGAATGGACAAAGGGCTAATGTTGCGTGAACATATTAGTTTCAACACATTTAGGATCTGTGTAAAGCAATTCGATGAGAACTGATGTATGCGCAATAAAGTTATGGAGACGTAACTGTTTTTAATTCACTATAATTTTTTAACTGTTATAAATGACGTCTTTTTATTGTCTGCTAACGAAAACATAATACTTCATTAGTATGTGATTGAAAAACATATATCTTTTGAGAAATTAGTATGTAATTTTTTTTAATGAAACTCGAAAACCTGTAGGCGTTTACCAAATTTGGAAAAATGTGTGAATGTACATGCTATGGTTGGGGCTTGCTCTGTAATCGGAGAAATATTTATAGTAAATAATTTTTATTTATACGATCTTATCAGACAAGTGACTGGCATATATATACCTTTCGATGTAAAATACTAAACTTAGTTCTGTCTGCCTTCCCCATAAAAAACGATAAATGGGCGAACGTGAAAAATAACCTTATAAAATTACAAATATTTCGAAAATTGCGTTACAAACAGAGTGAAAACAGAGTGTAAACACTAAATTCCAGCCTACCCTGCTATACTATTCAACACAGCGTGAAACCAAAACAAACCAATTCACACAAAAGAGTAAAACAAAATACATATTATATAATAACTGCAAATGCATCTCTAAAGATTTTATCTGGTAATCCAAGTGTTTCATTACAAACCCTGGGTGGGCACAGCACAGGAGCGTATTATAATTGGCCACAACGACCCACTCATGACAATCTAGAGAATTCAAACGGAACGGAAGCCCTGAACAGATCGCCTCTCTGATAAATGATACTTCACGTAATTACCACTTGTGTTTGTCAACATGGCCGGGGTTTTTGGTTTTCACGCCTTTTTTGTATTTTGCTATATTGTAAAAGATTCATATAGTTTATTGCTCACAAAAAATCTTTAAAAAATGCCATGCCTTCAGAATTCGGCAGAAAGTGGGAAACGGTCGGATGGGATCTTAATGAGAACGGATTGTCTTATCATTATGTTTCCTCTGCCTATCCTGCTATGTGAAGTATAGCATTAAGCTAAAAATATGCTTTCTAGTAAGATTTTTTTTATTAGCACGTATCTCACATGGCATTCCTGGTTTCTTTATAGAAAGAAAAATAAATGAACATAGCATTGCATATAGGTATTACTTATTTTAATTTGTCTATCATATTTTCTATATTTTTTTCTCCTGTTTTACGCTGTATCCCGCACAAAGCATGGTAGAGAGAAGAAATTTGGTGTTAGGATAGTCCGTCAAATTCTGGAGGTATTGCGTGTTAAGTAAAAGAGACTCAAAATTAAAAATAAGTATTTCATTTACTCGAGCGTGAATCGAACCCACAACCTGTGTCGCTTGTATCTCGACTGACCTCTATTTTTATTATATAAAATTTTAAATACATATACTCTAAAATAAAGCTGAAGTAATTCAAATGGGCTGCGTCAACCTGATAATACTGGTGTCTCGCTGTCTACTCGGTACTCTTATCTTACAGCAACCAACACTGCCCCTTTATAATAAAACAAGAGTTTTTATTCGCAAAACACTGGAATTCAGGTCGCAGAGGTCACCCTTTCCTGACTTCATACCGATATACTATATATTGAACAAAGTTGCTTTAATTAAAATACTGTTTCAAGCCTAATCTATTCTGTGAACACAATCACTAATATGGGAAGTTGTTGATTGTTCGACGTAATTAATAGGTGCTTGGTGTTTTTTTGTGATAGCTTTGCTTGGTTATAATATATTATGTTATATTGTTTTTGTTCTTGATTGAATTGTGTTTTGTGTAACTATTATTAATTATTTATTTAATAGTGTGTGCCTTTTTTATATTTTTTGGTACTCTACCTACACATTGAGGTTATTTTCAAATAGTAATGTCCTTTTTAGTGGAGAAGTTTTAGATTGTTTTTTAAACATTGTATATTAAGTAATAAGTAGCGTTATTTAATGCCTCGTTATATCTTGTTAGTATGACCTGGATTTAATGCAATTTTTAAATTAATTAATTGTAGCCGTCGTAGTGCAGTGGGACAGCGTTTAACTGCAACTCTGTGTAGACTGACAAATTTGAAAAATGGAAATTTATAAGTATTTCATAGTGAATTTCGAACAAAATAATTACAAACTTCATATTGGTACAATCCTTAAAATTGGTACAGAAACCTCGCTGGGCAAATCCGACTCGCACTTAACCAATTTTTCAAATGAATATGCACGATAATTTGATAATAGCAAATATTTTTCAATCCACTCTCAACCCGCCCGTCTAGCCCACGTCTAATCAAGAACAAGGTTCCCACGGCTCGGCGCCTACGCACGTACTCCTATACGCTTATTCACAATGTTTGTCATTTGCTCTAATTGATCTAAGATCTACTTGTGAATTAAATCGTAACTCATCAAAGTGAGAATATGGTCTGTGAGTCATATCGGTTTTGGGGTCAAGATGTTGGGTTTATAGGGAGTATGTTATTTCGTGTTTCTTGATTGATTTTTTTGGATAATTATGTTTTATTTTTGGAAAAATGTCAAAAACAAGTGTTTTCTCTTTTGATTGTTTTTTTAAGTTATATAAATAATAGGCATTTATTTATTAACTCATTTTATTTATTAACTTAAGAAGGGTAGGCAGCGATTCTAGAATAAAAACAAGCATCCGAGTTGATATCTACTATACCTCTACAAACCAGAAAAAAAAACATGAGAAAACTGATATTTCCAAACAGACCAGGACAGCAAGCAAAAAGATCGCCAAACCAAATAAGTGCGAAAGAGACGATACGTTTTCCACTGTAAAACATGGACACAAACAATTGTGTCCAATTGAAATTCTGCCCTGAGAAAACATTCAATCACGCACAATTAACACCTCTTAACCCACTCTGGTGTTCGCACGGCAATCAACTTTGTAGTGGGTTTGTATCTTGGTTTTTTTAAAGGATTTTCTAAAGCACGTGGTTGTGGAAATCTAATTGGGTAGGTACTTTATGCTGAGGCGATTTGGAAAATCTAAAGATTTTTTTATATTAATGAATATCTCATTAATATAAAATAAATATAAATACCAATTTTACGTCTTTCGTGGCGCTGTGGGATAACGTCAGTCTGTAACGGTTGTGGGTTTGATCCCCACTTGCGGGATGTACATATATATTTAAATATTATTTTCATTTTGTCCTCGCCCCATTGCTATACCCCCATAATTTCCCTCTCTTAACACGTTATGTCTCGAAACTTGGGCGGAAAGTATGGAACAGAGTATTTTAACACTAGGTCCCTTTGCCCACCCTGCTATACGCAGGGTACATACAGTATGAAACTAAAAAAAATATAAAATATATAATATTTTTAGCTAATTAAATTAATTACTTTTAACCCGTATCCCACAAGTATTGGTAAGGTCAGTGGCTTAAATGGTGTCATTATAAAACCATGAAACTAAATCCCGTGAGACTACGCCTAGATATAATTAGGTCAAAGTCATAGAACTGTGCCATAACCAATATATCTAGTAAGCACATACTAACTGCAGTTATTATTTAGGTTAACTTCTAATATTTAAAGCAAAGCAGGGTAGATCTCTATCTATCCCTCTGGATTTAGTGTAAATTCACTAGTTAGTAAAGTCTAGTAGCTTAGGCGAGTGAAAAAAAAGTGGAGAACAACAAACCCCATTTTACCCCCATTTTACATACAAACACAACAAACACAAAAATCACAAGTCCTAGTAGCCTTTCAATCAATTTAGTTCTACTCTCAAGTTATGATTCACGTCATTGGTCAGAGGGCCGCCGACGTTTGAAGTCGGCCGGCCATTTCAAAACTTAATTCGCCGACAGGAAGATTCTAATAGGTTTAAGATTTAGAACTGCTGGGTCATAGGCGACGTCGTTTTAGGCGTGGTTGGTTCAGCTTTTGTTTTGTTATTGCATTGTCTTAGAGAGTACCTACCTATCTTATGTGATAAGACCTTCGCCCATACCTAGGTTAAAACTAGTTCTGTTACATGCTAATTCAAGATTTATTAAGATAATTTAAAAATTAAAATTTTCCAATTTTTCCACTTTTCCATGTATTGAGTGTTGATTTACGTAACGCACTGTCGTGCTCTGCCAGAGCTTACTTTATTGAAAAGGCAGAAAATAATATTTTTTAATTGTTTTAATCAAACCCACAACCATCATGCTCATAATCAGTTGCTGTGCAGTGTATCATGATGGATTCTAATTTCTAAATTAATAATGTTTTTACAAGCTTTTTTTGAAATTTGTATTACGACCTCAGTTATAATGACAATGACAAATTACAATCAATATTATTAGTAATCCAAAATGGCCGCCGCAACAAAATAGATTACAATTTTTGTATAACCCACCTAATATGGATATCAAATAAAATGACTTGATTTATAAATAAAATACAATCACCATGAAAAAAAAACTTTTATCTATGAAAAGGTTTTATTAAATTAATAATTTAATTTACAATATTGTCCCGTTTTCCCGTCCCGCCTTCATATAAAACATTCCTTCAATACAAATCATCATCATCATCCCACCCAATTCAATGTCTTGAATTTGATGTCTCAAATTATCCACACCTAAAGCAAGGCGTTAAATCCTAGCAATCAACAAATCATTCTGTACCGCAGTTTCAAAGGACCTATTAATAATGAATTTGGGCAGCAAATCGCCTTTTGTGTTAAGGATTTGTGCCACGTGTGTGCCATTACCCTAATGGGTGGAATCCTTAGCGCCGTAATCAGAGCGAGAGGGTTTTAAAATTAAGGACTGAATTATGTGTTGGATTTTTGTAGGTTATATATTTTATGTATAGGTAGTACTAATAAGTTTCTTTGTAATTTTCTTTTTCAGTTTCACGCTGTAACCCGCAAATAGCAGGGTGGGCAGAGAGGGTTTGGGATAAGAGTGTTTAGATGCTCCGTTTCTAATAAGACACTTCTGTTCCCCATGTTTCGCTGAAATATGGTGTACTATGTGTTGAGTGGCAGAACTCAACGCCGCTTATGGCTTGTTACCAAAGCGAGAACATTAAATATTTTATTTTCTCGAATGGGAATATTATCATTAATTACTGTAAATTTAAATATAATCAATCAATTTACAATCAACTATGAAAACAACTAAAAAATTCAGCAATTCTACATATTTATAAAATTTAATCGTAATTAACAATTTCTTATTAGCGATGATTGACAGATGTTTAATTTTTATTAAGTACATATAAAGATTTAATGCGTGGCCGAGTGTGAGAAGCGGATGTAGGATGCTGCCAAGGACACGGGTTATTGTCGTTTTGTTACATGTGCGACTTTGAGATGGCTTCAAGTAGCTATATATTTTACTTTGCGATTTAAAAAAATCTTTAGAATACATTTTTTTTTCTTCACGCAGTTTCCCGCATATAGCATAGTAGATAGAGGGAAGCAAGTGTTGAGACATTTCGTATTCTGGCCAATTTTCCAATAATTTCATGTTAAGTGAGTCTTGTCTTAAGATGAATCGAAAAAAAATTTCAAGTGGGAATCGAACCAAAAACCATCGCGCCTACAGTTGCACTTTTATGCCCCTGCATCACGACGGCTACACAGTTTCAAATTAAGCAAAAGTTTTATATAATAAGTATAATAGAGTCAAAATAAACGTGTACATAAATATATTACAAAATATAATAAGCCTCTTATAAAGTTTGAACCTATAGAGAGAGTACTCTCTCTCCACCCTCTCTAACCAGTAAACCATCGGTCACAATCGTACAAAACACTATGTAGGTACAGTAGAAATAAATCGGTTAGAGCAATAATAGAGGCGCGTGTCGCCGGTAATTCAGTTAGGGTAGCGAGTTCGATCGCCAATTAGATCTACATGCTGATGATGGATGGCCCTCCCAAATCAGAGGAAAGGTGCATTCTGCTTTCAGTTGTGAGATATGTTCGTGTTCGAATTGTTTTTGGACAAATATTTTTTTTGCCTATACCTATGTTTGGTCGTCGTGGTGTAGAGCGAAAAGAGAAAAGTGCAGCGTTCTGCCTCAAGAATTCGGCGGAGAATGAAGAACGGTAGTGTCTTGATGATCTTAACCCATAAATATTTATTTATTAAAATGAAAGGTAAATAAATATTTATGTGCTAAAATTATTATTACTAAATGTAATCACATGTAAAATTCTCTTGCTATTATAATTTTTATTGTCAAATTTTAATACATTACTTAGATACGTAAGTGAACTTATTGAAATACAATAAATAGGGAAATCGTAGTAATTATGTAAAGCTAGTAGCTTTACACTACTACTTCGTGCTTTTTCCGGCATAGTGGGGTAAACGCAGGGAACCTAATATTAAAACACTCAGTTCCCCTCTTTCTGCGCACCTTCCTCACCATTTCGTGCTGAGTGACGCAACTTAACATCGCACATTGACCACCAAAAGAAAAAAATTAAACATAATCATTCTCTCCAATCGACCATACATTTACAGACAGGCTCTAACGTTTTTGGCTTTAAAAGTACAAAAATACGAAACTAAAATATATCTATTTCTATCTATTATTATAAAAGACAACCCCGCCATATGCAATAACATTAAAAATCAATGTATCCGATAGTATGGACAAATTTAATAACGGCCGGTGTTCGATCAGACAAATCCGATTACAGGGGATCAGATGCCCACCAAATTAGAACTGCCGTTTTGATATTAATTGTTTTTATGTTATCTTATTGTGGGATTTTGTGTGTTTTTGTCGGCAAAATGATTTTATGTTATTTTGCCTATCCTGCTGTGTGCGGGAAACAGCGTGAAGCTGATAAAAATATATGTAGATAAGTTTTAAAAAAAATAGTTTTACGGAATAATTTTGAATAATAAATGTGAGTAATAAACAGTAGTTTAATTTTAGATTATAACTTAAAATGTTCACCAAAATTTAAGAAAAATATATAAAAGGAAAGTATAATATGTTAGGTATACTTTATTTATACATTCTTTTATTTTTTTTTTGCTTTATATTTTATGCCGTACAGCAGGGAAGACGGAGATAACCTAGTATGTGTGGAGCTCAACGCCGCACTCTTCCATATCATGGAAATGAAAAGTATTTTGGATCGAACTCAGGACAATCTTGATACCAATCAGACACTGTTCCAGTATATCAAGATTAATTTAAAATTAAAAAAAAAACGTCTAAGTACAAAATTTAAAAATTTATAACAAAATTCAAATAGTTTCAATTGACAGTAACTACTAAAAGAGAGACAATTACTACACAACCCGCCCTCAGCTCTGCGCTCGGCGCTACGAGCACGACCCCTCATACAATGGGTAAACTAAATTCTTTTGCGTCATTTAAATTGCTTTGACGTATGAACGAGGCTCTAATTAAAAATACTTGATTAATTTCTATATAAATCGATAAATTTTGTAGAGACATATGTAGAAGTAGTAGTGTTTTTCAAATCGATTTTGATATGATTGGAGCTTCAATATTTTTTTAAGTTTCAAAATAAAAAAATTAAATAAGTTTTACTCATCACCCAAGTAGCAATATCGACAAAGAATTAAAGAAAAGTATACTTCTTTTCCAATATTAAGTATTAAATATCGAAACAGATTAATAGGTTTTATAGGTACATAAATATATAAATCTACTCGTCGTTGTAAAAGTTTGCGTTTCATAAAATCTTTTTTTTTTGAGTTAAGACCCTCATTTCCCATTTTCCCAATATTTGAAGACATTGTTGCGTTGTGGGAGTGTTGAGTTGCGGATCTCAACGCCGCCCTGGGTCTTATTATGAAGGCGAGTATATGAAAATAACTCATTCGCAATACATATAGGTACACGATAATTTTTACACGAACATTTTACATCTTCATTATAACAAACAAAAGTAAAAAGCACCACCGCCATAGCGAAAAGATCGACATAATATCGGGCTATTGGCAATTTGGTAAATTAATTTTTACTTGCATTTCGCATGAGTACCTTCCTTTGAGGGGATCCTTTGACCAATCAGAATTGTACCGCCGTAATACCTGTACTGTACCGGTAATGCGCTAGCTGCTGTTGCATTAGAAATTATTTTTGTGGAGTTGAATTATTGGACAGACAGATCTCGTCTTATTAGTTTGGTACTAAATTTTTTTATGTTTATTTTTCTTTATTCTAGCTATGAAACTACGGCATATTATTATATAGATATATAATAATATGCCGTAATATAAGTATATAAAAGTACAATTATTATACGGATAACAAAACTTAATAGGTCGGCTTCATTTAAAAATTAATAATTTAAATTAAATTAAGTTCTTTCGATATAGGTATATAATAAAAACTAAAACTACATATTGTATCGTTTACAGTGTTGTTAAAAACTAAAATCTCTAAAAAAGTAAAATTTGTGAACAAAGCGAATATTTTTCATTATGCTTAGGTATTATAATATGATAAATAATTCACAAAATTTTATTGTTCGAAGTAATAAAATAATTAAATTTATAAAAGTATTTTTTTTAATATACCTAACTAATAAAATTTTAAAATTCCTCAAATCGTTTCCTTGTAGATATATAAAATACTAAAAATACATACTAAATAACCACATCCTGTTTTCGCCACATTATCAATAATTATTTGATAAAATTTATTTTAGTTTCTTATTTATTATATGTAGGTACAAAAAATATCTAAATAGAGATACTGTAAGTTATTATTTATATTTTAAATGATTATATCTTTATATGTAAAAGCCATGAATATTTATGGCTTTTACATATAAAGATATAATGTAAAGCATATGAGTGTGACTGTAAAGGGGACAGGTTGTGAGTTCGATTCTTACTAGAGTAAATTAAATAATTAATATTTTCTTATCTTCGCTCTAGTATTGAGGCAAAGCATGGCGTTAAGTTTCTCCACTGAACATGCAATTCCTCCAGAATTAGGTAGAAAATGGGGGACAGAGCGTCTCTTTATTAGGTTCCCTTTGCCTACCCTGCCTATTTATGTAAAAAATTCAAAGTTTCTCAAAGTATGTAAAAAAATTGAACTAAAAATTTCTGACCTAACAACAAGACTTATTAAACTGGTTAAAGTTTTTATAAAAAAAGTAAATAACCACATCCTGTATTTACCACATTTAATAAATGAGTATGTATTTATAAAATATATAAAACATTTATGTTTCTAAATGTAAAAGCAACGGTAAAAAAATAAAATAATTGTAATTTTAATTGTAATTCTTTCTTAGAATGTGTAAAAATTTCTGAAATAATTTAAATTAAATCGTTTACTATTTTTAAAAGCTCCTAAGTAACCACATCCGGTCATGCTCACCACATTATTAATTATAATTAGATAACAGTTATTTTAGTTTCATATTAATATCATTTATTTTATAATTATAAATTCTTATTTATGTATGTAAACGTTCAAATACAGGGATATCTTTACTTTCTAATTCAAAGCCAATAATATCAAACTTTTAGAGTGAACACTTCTTAGCTTATATAATTATATCGTTTAATATTTTCAAAGCTTTTTTAATTACCTGCCACATCCAGTATTTATCACAATATTAATTATAACTTAATAGTAGGTAAATATTAGTTATTATTATTTTATTAAAATTTCCGACTCTAGACAAAATTTATTATCTTATTAGATATGAATTTTAAGCTAAAAAAATATTTGACAAATATATATTTTTTATTTTTAAATTACTACTACTTCTCCTAACGACATAATGTCCAGACTTTAGATTATAAAACACACTTCATTTGGTCATACTTTTTAACAACGATCAACCAATCGCTTTTTAAATATTTTTGTCTAAATATTTAGAGATTTTCTAATATTTCGTTCCCTTTTTTTTCAGTATGTATATATTTTAAATATACATATCACATATAGATCTATGACTATAAAGCAATATTAAATGACTCTTACAGAAACGTATTGTTAAAATGTAATAGGAATAAGTATAAATTTAAAATAAATTAACGTTTACAATATACAAAAGATTGAGAAACGATAGAGTTTACTCTATAATTATAGTCCTCACTATTTCAACACTTAACCAAAACAGAATTTGAAAATTACGTTCTACCCAAAAAACATACACAATCTTAAATCATTTGCAAAATCTATTTACAAAACACTAACGAAACTAAACTTTTTAACCTCAAAAATTAAATATAAGCTTAAAAGCTTACCTTTCGGTGTGACAACTCTGAAAGCGCTATTGCTCGGCCTTGGAGATCCTTCTCTTGGAGAACTGCTCCTCACCATCGAAAAGTCCAGAGGCATCGGCGGCATAGCACTTATTTCCATCTTATATCGTAATTTAAACAAAATTCATATCAAACACTAAAGTTAAACCGACGTGCGATCAGTTCGAGACACAAATATCTATTAAACTACTCGACGGTCGGTCCCTACTAGCTTTATCTTCAATAGGGGCGACTTTCTGAAGGATTTCAGTGTATTTTCAACCGTATGGCATGTTGTGGGCGTGGCCTGATACGCCCCGCCCCCACCCCCCGCCATACGTGTGACAATCACTTTGTATAGGTAACACAATAATATGATTCCAGATAGATTTTATTGTTCCGGTATGCGTTTATGCGCGGCCAATTTCATGGATATATGCTTAAGTTTTTCTTTTTTGTTTTTTTTTCTGTTGTATTTTTTTTATGTACTTTGGGTTGTGGTTTTAAATGGATATGGTAATTTTTATTTATTACAGTTTTATTATTAATTATTAAAATTAAGTAAGAGGTATGTTTTTTTATTTTATTTATAAGGAAATATAAGAAATAAGAATACAATGAGATTTTGAGATTTTCCGTACCTTTTTCAAATGTTTAAAATAATCATAAATGGTTCATTAAAAAAATATGTAGAGTAAGATGCATGTAGGCTTATATTAAAATTATTTTAACATTGTAATTCTTCTCTTCTTCATTAGGTACGTGGTAGGTAATAAATTTATATTCCAATTGAAATTTCTATTCAAAAAATATCTAAAGTATTGACTCATTTAATGTACTTATTTAATAAGGCATTTATTCATTTATATAGTTTTATTCTACATAACACATAATTTTTAAATATAATTTCTTTGAGGCCATATTATCGCAGGGTCACAAAGGTGCGACTGTAAATACGATTGTGAGTTCGATTCTCACTGGGGGGAATGAAATTAAATAAAAAAAATAAATGAATTAAATTTAAAATTATCATTTCTTCACTCTAAAAAGCTCGCGTCACTCTTGAAGCGCGGCGTTGAGCTTTACCTCTCAACATGAAATGCCTTCAGAATTCGGAGAAAAGTGGAAAAGGGAGATATGTTAATGAGAGTGAAGTATCTTCATACTAGGTTCCTAGGTTCCCCTCTGTCTAATGCTATGTGCAAAATACAGCGTGAAGAAAAAAAGAAATTCTAAACTTATGTAGGTGACTTTAACTAGGACTTTGTGTCATCTCGATAACAGCATTAACTTGTCAAATATATTTTTTATCGGCGCATATTTCCGTAGTGATAACTTAATAACAAATCACTTTGTTCTATCTTTGAAATGCATTGTTTTCTTAGTTGGGAGAGATAGAGTGAATTCAATTTATTTTGCAATAATTCAAAAATATTTAACTTAATAATTCTTAAAAAAAACTTATTAAAACATTTTATTTATTCACATTTAATCTGTCAGTAGATTTGCACAGATAATACAGTATTTATATAAAAGTACGGTGCCTGTATAACACAGGCACCGGTGTCCGCGGTATTAAGGGCGTCACGTACCAACATTAAAAACAATGGACGCCTCAATTTTTCACCGGCCTCGCCGAAATACTCTACTAATCCTACCCAGTGGCTTATTCTGATAGTATATTTGGGAAATATATTTTTGCTTGAGGAAGTCGTGGCGCAGGGGCAAGTGTGTAACCGTAAATGCGGCGGTCGTGGACTCGATTCCCACTCGGGAGTTTCAAAAGATTTATATTTTCATTTTCTCGCTCTGGTAAAGCAAGGTCAAAGTGCGGCGTTAAATGCTGCCTCTGGAGACGCAATGTCTCAAGTGCGTCAAGAATTCAGCGGAAAGTGAGGAACGGAGTGTCTTTACTCTAGATTTCTTCTGTTCACTTTGCTATTTGCGGAATACATTGTGAAGCAAAAAAATCATAATAGGTATATCATGTGTACAGTACTACTGAACTATTGTCCTTCTTGCCGTTGTAGGAATTAATGTAAATACACATATATACCTAAACCGTAATGATGAAGTTTAAGGAGCAAAGTTCTTTTTTTTCATATTACCTAATTAAAAAAAAACAAACGATTGAATGAAAAAAAAAACTCATAGATTTTGCATTTGCACGTACTTGTAGTAACCATTCGCATGTAGGATTGAATACCTCATCCTTTATCATATCTACATTAAATAATATTAAAATTTGTAATATTTTCTTATTATTATTTGGCTTACATAATATACTTACCTATATATTTAAATACTTACAATACGAAAACAAAGAAACATTCTATCCAATATTTCAATCATTAAATTTAAATCCTTGAATTTATAATTTACAACAACAAAAATGACAAACAGAATAAGGCTGTCGGCATGCTTTGCGAAAACTAATTACACCTCCGGCTCGCAATGATAAAGCAAAGCCGTCGTATAGGATATTTTTATTCTGAACAAAATGAAATTCCCTCGAACTCTCCTTTCCAGAGAATTTGAACTCTACCACGGGAACATAGAGTTGATTTTTGTGACTTTACGAGTGGAATACGGAAAAATTTTTAGTAGGTACCCCAGTATAGCATAATCCTGGCATAATCTGGGATAAATCCCATTATTTTGATCCTGCGATTGTGAAGAAACAAAGACGATCGTATGGTAATCTGTTGCTGTAATTTCGGGTTCGACCGTTTGATTTTTACATTGATTTCTTAGGATTTCTTGTGAAGATTGATTAGCATTTTCTTTTGAGCACATGTACTTGAGGAATCATTAAAATTTTATTGATTCTTTTTAATAAAATTAAATTTTTTTACGTAGATAGACGAATCATGAAAATAATACTAATAAAGAATATGTTATAATAAATTATTTTTGTGATTAAGCAAAGATACTTTTTAAGCGATTTATTTTTAGCTACTCTCATTTTTTTTCAACTTTAAGCTGTATCCCACATGTAGCAATTTTAATTGGCGAAAATCAACACCATGCTTTACCTGATACAAGAGCAAAGAAATGAAAATATGAAATAGTTCATTTTCTCGAGTGGGAATCGAACCCAGAATCTGTCACGTTTATAATCATACGCTTGTGCCCCTTCGCCTCAATTGGCGACTATTCTATTCCCAGATATTTTACCAAAATATTATGACCAAGCACAAAAGGTAAATATAATTCCTCATTTATTCATAAAATACTTAAACCAAATCACTAAAATAAAATTAGTCTGCGAAAATTAACAAAAACATATATTTTAGAGCGAGTCGACTATCAAAATAAAGTCCCACTTAAATTAAACAGCCAAGCTTAATATTATGAATGGTCTAATATAAAATAATAGCAATCCTTTTCATTTTAATACGTTTTGGAGATCAGGCGTCGTTTACATACAAACGGGCTCCGTGTTGAAACACGGTGCAATTTTGTTCGCACCCATAAACACGAAAAGGTTATTTTATTAACATACTTGTTGGGATTGCCGCGATCTCTTGATACTGTATTGTGTTTTTGAAATATTTTCTAATAACTTCCTTATTAAATATATGGTTAAAGTAAAAATTTACTAATTTGCGTTCTCTCTGTATCCCCACTAGGGTGAAGCTAAGTTAAGTAAGAAATTAGTCGAAATCCTTTATGAAAATTTGATCGTGTATAAGCATACATAGTTTAAGAGAGACATATTTAAATGTATTTTATTTTTTTAATAACCGTAATTGTACAAGGTTTTTAAATAAAATAATATAAAAAAAGAAGACGTTGTTTTTAATGAGAGAATTAAATCAATCTTATAAAACATTCATCGCTATCACATTGCCACTTTTAATTATTAAATAGGTACATAATTAATTTTAATGAATTATATAAGATAGTTTTAAAAAATATATATTTCTAGTAGAATTCAAAACATACAGTACGTATCTACATATATGTATATATTTTTCAGAAATACACGCTCTAGTTAATCTAAACACAGTGTCTGACACTACCTTTGTAGAAGAAGGCAAAGGTGGAAGCCCGGCCCAGTATTTTGCACACCACTTTAATTATACGGACTTAATTAATACAAAACATTGTTGAGAGGATTTGAAACGAGCGATTTTCAATATAAATTTGATATATTTTTTACATGATTAGTCTTTACTTTTTTTCATCTTACATATCATAGTAGTAAATCACACCAAAATAAATACATATTTGAAAAGATAAAAACGACGAAAAATTTAAATATATAAAATTTAATTATAATAACGATACTTATTAATGATTTTTTTATATTAATCCAACATCAGGTTATGATATGATACGAGGTTATCGTGGTGCAGAGTCTGGCTGTAAATAAACATGACGTTTGTGGATTCGATTCACACTCGAAGGTGTGAATTATTTTCATTTCCTCGTTCTAGTATCTAGACATAGCGTGGCGTTGAGTTTCGCCTTTTTATATTACACCTTGTATGTGAGATACAACATGAAGCTAACAAACAAATGTCTTTCAAGTTAAAGGACTGTCTCAAAATTATATTTTTTTGTTAAAAAAGTTAACCCTTTTTTTAAAGGGGTTATAAGTTTCATAGCCCCACATTCAACCTAAAAGCTTAACTACAAGCAGGTAGTTAGCTATCAAAAATCATTTGGAGTTCGCCTACCGAGGTGTTTAACGAAATTACCTCGCCTGTTTACTTTTAATTCAAATTTTATATCCACCTCCCAGCTCCCAGTTCATAGCGAGAAGCGTTTTTGTTATTTTTGTCGTATATTAAGTTATATTTCCCTATTTTAAAAAATATATTATTTTTGCGGTTAAGTATTCGTTTCTCTTTTTTTTCGCTTAATAAAAATATAATGAGTGTTGGATTCTGGACTCTATTTTGCTTCGTTATCCTATTGGAAATAGAATGCAATTGATTCACGACATCATTATTAAGATATGATATTTTTTACAACAGTTTTTTATTTATTTTGGAAACTGACATCAATAATAATTCAATTTTTTAATAAGTATTAGCTAAAAAATACATATGATATTTAACTATTAATCAAATAAAAAAAATCATAGTTAAAATTTTAATTTAAATTCACAAAATATTCTTCAAGTTTAATAAAAGTATTTAAAATAAACTAGTGATGTACCCTAAAATCCTATGAAATGGCACTCAACCCTTGCGGTATTTACCATAGAAAATTAGCCTTAAAATAAATACGCGCGCCCGAAACAATTTGCATGTAGATGTGACATTAGGCGGGCCATCTCATGAACGACTGACCGTGGATCAAATTAGAGGTAGCGTTAAGAGAATTGAGGGAAGTCTTCAATTTTCACCGATTTTTTTATTTAAATATACGGTATAATTGTTTTTATAAGCTCATTAATTAACACATATATCTATATATCTATAGGTAGGTATATATNATCGACAGACATCCGCCCATCTTAGTTTTTTATTATTTACATATGCGGCCACGGCATTGTCATAAACAGTACTTGATAGCTAAAAATCTTTAATATTGCTTGTAGGTACAGTTATTGACATTTCATTTTTCTTCAAAATTTTAAAATTATGAACTGACCACTCGCGGCCTAAGGTCACAAGTGTGAGACTTTAAACACTACTGGTTGCGAATTCGATTCCCACTCGAGGAGATGCAATATTTGATTAAATTTACATTTTCATTTTGTTGCTTTAATAACAAGACAATACTCAACACGTAAGAACTCAAGATTTCGGCGGATAGTGAGGAACGAAAGAGTCTTAATGAAAATGTCCAAATACTAGATTCTTTCGAACTTAAAAAAAACACTTTTTAACTAACAAAAAATATAATAACATCACAATAAATATAACAATTATCAAGGGTTTATTATATAAATATAACTATAGAAATGTTGTATAAAATAATGACACTTTTGCCGTCGCTCATACATTACGTCAGTCCGTACATCTGTTGAAACAAAAAAAGCTCGATTCATAAATTCGCATTGCATAATAACGATTCATCCGTTAACACCAAACACCACATGTTTGTAACTTAAAGTTACTATTTTATTATAATGTTTTGTCAGCGTCTGACTGTAAACTTCGGTGTAGGTTCTATTGGGAACGAAGTGTCTTGTCACTATGCTCCCTATACCAATCCTGTATAAAGGAAAATGCGTGATGCGTGAAGCTGCTTTGCCATTGACTTTCTGCTAAACCTGTTCTAGCCTTCCTTAACAAATGGATTATCCAATACCAAAATATTTTTTCCTTAGTAGTTCCTGAGATTAGCGCGTACATCCAAACATTCTCTCCAGCAGCTAATATGAGTATAGGTAGATATAGACAATCACACATTGGCTCTACAAATCATTGGACGTCGGATGTCAAGCGATACATCTTGTGGCGTTATAGCGGAAGTTAATCGTCCACTTCGCGAACATCTGCACGCAGATCACACGCGAATTTACATGATTTATGTAATTACTTATGAAATTTATATAGTTATATTAACATTATTATTTTTAATTATATATAAATTGAAATCCTACTATTATTATACATGTGAAAGTTTGTGATTATAGTTGATCTATTTTCACATAAAATCTACTAAACAGATTTCGATGAAACCTTACCTACAGTAAAAAGTTACGTACTTTACTTTACATATACATATTTTACATACACTAATAACTATTCATCTTAAAATTATCTTAGCTTATAAATATTAATTTAGAACAAAAATAAATTACGTATTTAATCTGCAAGTTTTTAAAAGCTTGTTTATTTTTGCATGGTATAAATTGTCGCGTTTAATTACAATTGTTCGAGTGAGGCCATGTTGATACGTTGATTCGCGTGTGAGCCGCCCAGCGCCCAGCGCCCACAGATGGTGGAGTGACGATTGTCTTCCGGTAATGACGCTATCTCTAACATAATGATTTATTTTAACACTAGTTTTAATATGAAACTATGTTTTATTTGCAATTTTTCTTTCCATTTCATAGTATATTTCCAGTATATATTATTTGAAAGCAATAAGCAACATTAAATGAACAAATCTATTTTTTCAATTTCCCGTCAAACGTATTATTTAACTACACTGTGACAGCATAAGCTAATCCCAATAAATGCCATAATTATTCTTAAGTTGAGGTGGGTCGTGGAGCAGAGGAACAAGCGTCCAACATGCTATGGGTTCGATTCCCACTCCGGTAACGAGGCAAAGTGCTGTGTACTAGAATTTGACGGAAAATGGGAAATGGAAGTGTTATAGCACTACTAGTCCAGATTTCCTCTGCCCAACCTACTATGCGCGGGATACAACGTAAAGATAAATAAAAAAATATCCTTAAATTCCTCGCTTTGATAACAACTAAGCGACATTTACCTCAGACACTCAACACGAATTTCGAATTTTGAATGAAAATGGAGAACGAAAAAATATATACTGAAAATATATTAATATATAAATATATATTCCTATACTTTAGAGTGACAATATATAAAGTCGCTTATTTCATATTACTAGCTACCGCGCGGTGTTTAAGAAAGGATTATCGTACTAAAGAGATATGTAACTGCGTCTGAGAGGATAAAGTTCTGTTATTGTGGTTTTCACCGTCGCGTCGCTCGAGTTCGTCTAATATGTCTCCCTTGGAACACGTTTACGCTAATAAATTTGGATAAGTTCAAGTGTAATAGATTTTTTTTGTGAATTTTTGTCTTTTTTTTGTGGTTTTGTTCGTAATGGAGGTGTAGATTGTTTCTATTTAAAGATAAATTTAATGATAACGTGGTATTATGAACGAAAACTAGTTTGATTGAAACAAATGATAGTCAATAGAAAAAATATATAAGGGACAATTAATATCTTTCATGAAATATATCATACACATATATATTAATTTGTATATAAAAATTTTATCAGGCCTACCTATGGCGTTTCCGCTGATATTGACTAAGATTTGACAGTAAATAAAATCCTTAATCAAATATTTAAAAATATTCCACAAAGAAAAACTGTCACAATAACCCTTACATTACCATAACAGAATTCGTACCCCCAACCAACAAAACACACAGAAATCCACCGATTTCGTTCGCGAAGATCAAAGACGCAATAACAAAGTGCCCTAAAAACATAATGAGACAGCAAGTGCTACCGTTCACATGGTCCCGTAGCAATTTTCGGGATCTCATAAATATGTATAAGCGGTACTCTTCTTTTCCTTTACTTATCAATTACGGGGTCGTTTAGACGCGGTGCCGCTGGGCGGAAATATGCCATCGTAAGGGTTAACGTTAAACGATTTTTGAAGGTTTCAATGCTATTGTAATCTTTTGGTTACAATTGCAAGTTTATTTACATTTCGGTATGTTAAATTGTTTAATTATTGTGTTTTTAATGTGATAAGTAAAATGAAATAAAAATGAGAATTGAAATGAAAAAGTATTTTATTTTGTCTGCATAAATGGTATTGATATGAACATGTTTATTGCAATAGTAATTAAATAAGGCTCATATCTAAAGTTAACTTTGTTTGTATGTAAAAGTTACGAAAAAATTGTGTAGAACAGTTTTATATAGCAATATTTCAAAATGCTTGTAATAAAGAACATCTTTTAATCATTAAAAAGGTAAAATAAAATAATATACCCACATATATTCCAAAATTCTCTTACAAAAACTATAAAAAAAACCATGCAAACCAAACGTCAGCCACGTTTATTTACAAAGAGATCACTCCAACTATCAACCATTCGTAACCCTTGAGCCCCTAGGCGCTACCCCCGCATTTTAAAGGGTGAATTTTATTGCAAAAAATACTCGACAATTTTACGCTGTACAAAATATACCCCCGATGTCCCCGAGGTAGTTTCTATTCGTATTCGATTTAGGGGTTAAATGTCATTGATATCACCCATTGGAGGGTCATTGAATATTTTTTCACTAATTTCCACGGAACATGTGGTTGATTTAGATCGTATCGTAACGTATCGGTTATAGATGACTTTTTATTTAATTATGTTTGATGATAGAAACGTTTGGGACCGTGTAGAGAAATGTGGGCGATTGTAAAGTTACTCGTATATGTGAATTATTGATTTTTTTACTTATTTCATGTTATAAAAAAAGCTTGGTGTTTGACTAGTCGGGTCATGGGTTCAATTCCCACTCGCTCTTGTAACAAGGGTAAGCACAGCGTTCCGCCACTCAACATGCTATGGCTCCAGAATTTGGCAGAAATTGGAGAACGGACGTGTCTTATTGGGAACGGAGTGCCTTAACACTAGGTTTCTAGGTTTCTGTCTGTGTGTCTGCCTATCCTACGTATACAATAGACACCCTATAGTCTTTACAAATGTTTTATGAAAAATAACAAAAAAATATTTTCATAGTTTTTTAAGTAATATTTATCAGTCTCTTCATTAACAAAATGATCCACACATTTGCCACCACGCTTACTCATATTTAATAAAAAAAAGAAAACAATAACCGTAAAAAACAACAAGCCCGCATTACAAAAAAGCAATCTTCCTACTAAATCTTTAAATAACGAATCAAACTTTCAGCAATTTACGGTAAATTTAGTGTTGGCCGTTTTTACCAATTGACCGTCGACAGATCGGACCAGATAAAGTGAAACCCGCATCTGCGCACACGCAACCTCATAGATTAGTAGAAAGGATATTTTTACTTTTTTATCAATTTTACGCATTTTGGCGTATAGTACTGAATAGCCTGAAACCTAGTGCCAAAACACTCTGTTCTCCAATTATTCACTCTAATTTCTTCTCACTTTAATTATGTCAAATCAAATTAATAAAATTAAGTACAAACAACGTTGTTAAACTACATAGAAATCGACTTTAAATAAATATTAACACTTATTGCTTTATTACAATGTCCTATCAAGTTTTATATCCATGAAATAAGTTAAATTGATCAAAGTGGTGTATCTATTAGTTGTTAGTTGTTCTTTGCCGCACGCTGAGAGCTCAACAGCTTGTAATTAATAAATAGTTAATGTTGCGGCGCATCGCGGCCGTGCGATTGTTTTAACTAAGTACGTTTATAAATGTGGGCTTTTAGACATCCATATCGATATCTATAGTCTATACTAATATTATAAAGCTGATGTTTCTTTGGTGGATAGCGCTAATCTCAGGAACTATTTGTTGAGTTTTGATTGCGATATTGTTTTAAGTAGTCTATTTATTGAAGATTTTGAAGATTGACTATATTATCTTGGCCAATTAGATTGAATTGTGTTATGCTTATTATCTAGTTATATCCATTCAATCACGTAGGCGAAGTCGCAGGTAAAAGCTAGTGCCTTTCTAGTGTTCCCTGTGCCTACCCTGC
>JAKRZM010001170.1:0-72725 GCA_036379175.1 Heliconius cydno galanthus | reverse complement strand
AAAAAAAAAAAAAAAAAAAAAAAAAAAAAAAAAAAAAAAAAAAATAAAGTCGAATTGATAACCTCCTTTTCTTACAGAAGTCGGTTAAAAATAAAAAGAAAATGATACTACCTCAAGTAAAAACCGAATCAACCTGCTAATGATGACGTCTTGTTTTAATGAATAAAATAAAATTAGTTGCCTAAACCAAAAACACAACTAAAATATTTTAATCTACAATAAAGATTTAAGAAGCTTTATATGTTTGTATCTAGTTATATTACAGTTACAGTGTATTTGAAAATGACGTTTGAAACAGTACAATTATAATTGGCGCTTCGTCCTCGATTATCCAGCTTCCCGGGGATTTGTTATGATCGTACTAATTGCTGGCATCCCGGTCGAGGTTCGTTCCTTCCTCATTAACGGCGTGACGTCAGGAGCGGGATCGATTCTGTTTAAAGGTTTAGTCAGTTTTTTTGACTATATTTAGATTTTTTAATTTAGATCTGGGTTGGTCTTTTTTTTCAAGGTTTAGGTTTTTTAGGAAGAGGAAGGCAGTAAAGAGTGGTTGTTTTTAATTTGGTGGTATATTATGCATTTTTGAAGCATTGAGTGTTGAGTGGCGTAGCTCAACGCCGCGCTTTGTCTTATCTCTTAAAGCGGAGAAATGAAAATATAAATATTTAATTTTACAGAGTGGGAATTGAATCCACAACTGTCGCATTACCAGGCCTCATTATTAATAATTAAAAAACTGCTTACGATAATCAAAAAAAGGATAGGTAGGTACTTTTTTATCGGATACGATCACACAATTATTTTTTTTCGTATATTTTCTAAAAAAGGACATGTCTTTCAAAGGACAAATTAACACTTTTAAGATATTACAAATATATTTGTATATTTCCCTAAAATAACCATCCAATTTCATATTTTTAGCTAAGAAAGGATCATTCTTCCCCAAAACAATCCTATTACACCCACGAACCTGAATATCCTTTAAAATATTGATGGAACTAAGCTCAGCTATCCTCCACACAATATATTTAAAAGCAATTCCAAAACCGTGTGCAATCCAAACTCCAAACAGCCATACGCCATCAGCCATTCAACGGCGGGCCGTCCCACGGGGGTCGTTGCTACCCGCTACCCGCTAACCCGTCATACCTGCTGCGTAAGTGTTTATTTTTATGAGAATAACCCGCGGATATTAGTTTTGTTTTGTATTTTATTTAAATCGTATGTTTGTTTTTAAATATTAGTTAAATGTTATAGTAAATTGAATATGTGATGTTGCCAAATGATTTTCCGCCAAATGATTGGGGGAACTTGAAAGAGACTTCTTCTCATTAGAATAAATGCATTCACCATTTTCTGCTGAATTAATTCTTGAGGCATTGCTTGTTGAGTGGCGAACCTCAAAGTGTTCTCTTGACTCCATTTCTTTTTGAAATAAAAGGCTTTCATTCTCCCAGTGGGAATGCAACCCACAACCTATCACGTTTACAATCGTACATTCGTGCCACTGCGCTACAAGGGCCTCAAACGGTCTTATTAATATTTTATTTTTAGAAATAATCCAGAACGTTATCATTCAATCTGCTTTGCAAAAGCATATTACTGTAAGCACAGAAAACGTGCATGCAATTTTCCGCCTCTATGTCCCGGAATAAAATTACCATAAATTTTTTGTAAACATATTTGAATACGATTTGTTGCGAAGATTAAACTGGAGGCCATTTCCATACATTTATACTATATATGGTTATTTATTGCGCTATGTACTCTTGAGGATTTCGCTAGCTTGATTTCGTTTCAAAGACATAGTAGAACAAAATTTACTTATGTTTATATAAAGTGGGAATATGCAACTATATTGAAAATAATTTTCATATTTTTTGTTGATATTTTTGTTTTCCTCTTCACGCTGTATCCAGTGTGGAGCAGAAGTTATCTTACCGTGAGAAGTGGAGACAGTTCTATGGAAAGTCAAGAAATCAATGACAGTATTTAAAAGAAATTAATATAATTATCTACTACAGTATATAATTCTGAGTATATAATATACCTTCATAAATTATTAAATTGATGATTTAAAAAAAAATACTTTTAAAATAAACAGCGCTGTCATGGAGGATTTGGAATAATTTTGACTGTAAGCGTAAGTGATAATCATATATGAACTCAAAGTATACTCGGGGGAGTTATTTTCTCTGTGCAAAACTGATTGGACAGAACGTGTCGTTAGATTTTGATGTATACGTAATAACTCTACTAAGAGTGATCTCTCACTGCTAGTAATGTCAGTAGAGTTAGTTAAATGAAGAGTGTTATTATGTGCCTATTAAATGTGAAGAATTTTCAATCAGGGTTTTTCTTCGCAAAAGTATTATGTTTTATTATAATGAAGGAAACATTGAAAAACTTAAATATTATTTAAAAATCTACTTTAGTTATAAACCAAAATAAAAAATAGCTTCACGCTGTATACAGCAGATAGCAGGGTAGGTAGAGAGAATTTAGAGTTAAGACACTTCGTTCTCCACTTTACTTAATTAGTTATAATAATATTGTAGCTGAATAAAACTAAAAATGGGCCAGCTTACCACCAATACCCGGTTTGTGTTCCTAGATGAACTAAAACTACAAAAAAGGTCACTAAAACTAAAACTATTTCAACCAAAAAAGTTTCCGAAAACATCGTGCAAAAAGCATACGGAGGACAATTTTCCTTATGGTTTTAATTAAGCCGGCACTAACCTGCGCCATTTTTGCGCTCCCGCACCGCTCGTGCAGATTGATTAAAAGTCTATGGCCCATGCTTTATAGCTTGTGCCCGTTGTTGGATACGATGCGAGATTTTGTAAGCTTTGAACTTTTTTTTGTTTCACTACGTATTTTGGACGTAGAAGGAAGAAAACAGTGTCAACACATACTATTGAGTGGCAGAGTTTACTGCGGTTAGTCACTTTACCAAAGCGAGAAAATAAAACATTTTTTTTCCTTCGAGTGGGAATCGAACCCACCACCGTTTACCGATTTTGTGTATTTTGTAATATATGATACATATGTAGGTATAACGTTTTCTTATTACATGCTATTACGATAATCTAACGAGATTAAAAACGATAGATTGATACTCCATACCTACTGCATAAATGCACTACATGAGTAGAGAATAACGACCTTTCACTGGGTTCTGTTTCCAAAAAACGGCCGAAGTGATGTATACTTCTGTTACCACTAAGACACTTCTATTACCTACATCCGCCGAATTAACGAGACATTGTATGTAGAATGGCGGAACTCAACGCATTATTTGCCTAGTTACCAGACTGAAGATTTTTTTAAATATTTCCCCGGAATGGGAATCGAACTCCAACCGTTGCGTTTACAGTCAGACGCTATTCTACTGAGCTTCGCAAAAAAAAAATACTAAATATAACATTGCATACATTTTAAACGCATTTATAACATAAGACAACATGTCTAATTTTACTAAGCCGCAATATGAAACAATGGGAACAGGTTTAACCCTAGTGCCGCTCATGTGAGAACTAATTTATGGTCGAGGTGGGCACCCGCCCCGCTAGTTACGGCGGACGCTAATTTTGACGGACACGCTGAAAGTTGCCTACGGATTAGCTAAACTAAATAAACTATTTGTTTTTGAAGTGAAGATTTGCGAATATTTTATATTTAAATTGGCTGTACTGAGGCCGTTGTGGCGCAGCGTACAAGAGTGTGACTTTAACGCAACGGTTGTGTGTTTGATATTAATCAAACAAAAAAAAGTATTAACTTGATTGAATTAATTATTATTTATAAATGTTTTTAGTTTTCGCTCTGATACTAAGTCGAAAAGCCTGGCGTTGAGTTCTGTCACCCAACACGCAATGTCTCAAAAAAATTGGTGGAATTTCCCTCTGCCTACTTTGCTATATACGGGATACCTATAGGATGAGGCTGAAATATTTTTTGATTTTAAATTGTCGCGATATAGTCACACCCTTATGCCCCTTCACCACGATTGATCACAAGGAGATGTCTTATCATATTTGATATGAAAAGTTTTATTGAAATATCTACAAATTACTACATCAAAGATAATAAAAGAAAAAAAAAAGAGAAAGAGAATAAATTCGATACTTAGATATCGATAGCGACACGCAAAATGTGAAAGAAGAACTGAAATGTAAAAGAAGCACTGTACTTGACAAACCAGAGCGAAAAAATAAAAAATAATATTTCATAACTTCACTAAATACTACTTCACTAAACATTGAAGAATTTTTTTCATTGGATAGAAAAAGAAGATTTTTAAATGAAATTATAAATTGTTCTTATGGTTAGAAGAGTTGTATATCAATTTCATTATTTATTTTCGTTATCGTTAATATGTGACCAATGAATCCCAAATGCAAAGTGCTAAATATCTACAACTTTTTTCTGTCTTAAACATACCTAATGTTTCTCAATTATATGAAATAATAAAACAAAAAACTATATTTTCCGTGTCCTGCATTTTCTCTTGAGAGCCGGATTGTATATGACATATGGGGAGGAAAAACCAACGCTAATACAACTTTCCTACTATCATTCCGTGAACACGCGATTCTTATGCTTCGAGCAATGAAAAGAGCGGAGAAATTAATAATATTATAAATATTCATTTTGACCAAGTATGTGAAAAATTAGCATGAACGTTTTAATTTGTGGGGTTTCAAGCATCAAAGGACGGCCACGTATTCAAATATATATGTGTTCAGGGCGAGAGTATCCAGCTATAATTAGGTAGTTCTTCTGCCCGTTTATTCTTTCTTCATATAAAAAATGCTAAATACTGCTTCTTCTAATGCTAATTTCTACTACCTGATTTATTCGTACTACCCCAACAGATAAACTTGCTTATAACAATGAGTACTGAAAGATGTTCAGGAAGGCCCGTTCTTTACTTTTCGCTCAATTTTCGAGATATTATGTCCTGAGTGGCGGAACTCTATGCTGCGTCTTAACTTTGTCTTGGTACTAGAGCAAGAACGTAAAAATAATTAATTTCTCCGAGTATAAATTGATCCCACGACCATCGGGGTTGCAATCAAGCACGAATGTAATTATATATATCTAACATACAATTTTACATAAAAACAATAGCACCGTAACGTATATTTCATAGCTGTACCTAAAGATCTACTAAGGTGTCTCCATTTGTCACGTCGGCGGATCATTTAGTTGATACTTTACAGACGTCGCTTGAGTGATTACGGACAATCGAGTGAGTGGACGCTGAACGCAATATACGAGTATATCATACAGTGTTAATGATATCTGTATTATATACATACATATGGTTACCCAAAATATGTTTTGGTCCCTATTGTATTAATGTATTGTGGGTATCTTGTTATTATTAATCATCACAGCGAACATAGTGCTAAGACACTCTTGATTTCCACGCACTGCTCAAATTTTGGAATATTAAGTGATGGAACTCCACGCCGCGTTATGTATCAGTACATTTATTCTGAATGTTTGCAAAAAAGTTAATATGTCGAATAATATTAATAAGTATTTCAGTGTATGACGAGCAATAACAAAATTGCAAATATTTTTAATCTTCTCGAATATTGCAGGGTAGGCTAAGAAATTAGCGACCTGCAATTTGTCTAATTAATGTTATACAATTCAGAGATTTTTAATCTTATTTAATCTTATACCATCCAGAGAATCTCACAACTCTTGCCTATGTTAAAATAAATAAATTCTTGGAATCATATAAATACCTATAGTGGTATTAAAAACTGGCCAAGTGTCAGGTTCCATTTCATCTATATATATAAAATCGAAAGGTCACTCACTCATCACGAAATCTCAGAAACTACAAGTGCTAGGAATCTCAAATTTTGCATAGGAGTTACTTATAAGTCGTAGGTGCTCGCTAAGACGGGAAATTGTAATATTCAACTTCTAAGGTGTTGTTTTTGGGATCGAAAGTTAGTATGAAACTTCGTTACTACAAATGCTAGGAGTCTCAAATTTTGCATAGAGGACGTAGTCATGGAGACAGAAATTGATAATAACATAGTTCACGCGGATGAAACCGCGAGGCGGCCGCTAGTTATTTATATACACCATCTTAAATATTTATTTTATAATTTTTCTTTGTACATCATCTTTGAAAATTTCAACTGTAACCATCACAGTTCATGATATACAGCCTAATGACAGACAATCGCAATATTTAAAACTAGGAAATAAGCAAGGAAGATGCTTGGTCACGGCCACAATCTGTATTCAGTGGGAAAACAGCAGCTGAGGTGTCTAAACGCCGATGACATGGCGGAATGCGCAGCTTCACAGCTTTATTGCGGTTCTTATGTTATTTCTTTGTATTTAACTACCGATGAACTTTGTACTGTGTAAGTAATAATGTGATCTATTATTGAAGTAAATAATAGTATCTATAAAAAAGCAACCAAATATTTAGGCACTCCGTTCCCCACTTTCCAAGATATAGTGTGCTAAGGAAGGGAACTCAAAGAATTAAAATTGACTTATTCCCTTGAGTGGGAAACGAACCCACAAACGTTCTGTTTGCAGTCAGAGTCTCAAATATCTTTTATATCTTGTATATTTTACAAAGAAAGTAGCAAGCTAGTGGTAAATAAGTTCCAAGCTTGTCCAAGATTGTCCAAGGACAAGCTTCCAATTTATAGCTTGGAACGTATTAAAATCAAAGCAATTTTTCATATTATGTTCAAATGATGAATATTTATAATATGAAGAATATTATAAAATTAAAAATATCTTAAGTAAAATTTTAACCCATATTCATAACGCTCATCAGTTTGTAACTATTTCACCAAACACTCCGTTACTCTGTATCCGCCCGCCTAATTTTGAAGACATAGCGTAGTGGATGATGGAACTCAACGCCGCGCAGGAAGAAAATAATTCATTTCCCCGAGTAGGAGTTGAACCCACAACTGTCACAGTTTTTCGATCAGACGCTTTGCCACTGCGGTGTCAACGTTCTTATAAATAAGTAAATATAAACATTATATTTTGTTAACAACAACTACCCACTCAATTCAACTTTGAAATTGAAAACAGGAAGTATTTCAAAATTCTACATAAAATTTGTCTTTCATTCTGACAAAATGGTTTCACAACACAATCAGCAAAAGTAAAAGGTTGCTCCCAATAAAAACATAGAGCATTTTCATTGAAAATAGATGAATCGCTTAGATATTTAACCCTAACGTTTATTTAGCTATATGCAAAAGTGGGAAAATGGAGATGTTTAAGAAAAGTTGGTATCTACGTAAAACTATTTCATTAGCAAGTATATTTATTAAAAATATATAGATTGTTGTATAAATGGCAAATGGCTATACCGAATTAATAATATCAATTTTTTTTTTTTTAATATTCATAATAGGTTTTAACATTATAGAAAAAAAAATGTTTAAGCTTGTTACGATACATTTATATTTCATTTAACAAAATTAAAATAATATAAAAAATTGTATTGAAATTGAATTGATGCTTAATTTATATCTAAGACGAAATATAATAATAATAATAATTTATTATGTTGTATGTTGAACTGTTATATCTGAAAATGTTTGAGAAAACTCCTTCGGCAGTATTGTAAACGTGTTGTTAACGCCATCTATTATTTGGTATAGAAATATCAAAAGTGAATTTATTATCGAAGTATATGTAACCAACTATATTTAAAAAATACATAATTACCGTACACTTAAACTTTGAAAGCAATATTTACATCAACTGTTATTATTAATGGTTTTTTTATAAAATACTGATATTTTTACTATGGCAATATAATTATCATAGTATGTAAAATGTCAAAATATTTTGACTTTTAGTGTTTGACAGATAATAACGCGCGGTATTGCGGCAAAGTAACCTAAAAGTGTTTGTTTTAAAAATAATTTTCTCAATAAAAAATATTTTATTAATACTTTTACGTATTTTAATATGTTGTAATATATAAATGCCAAACTTTTGTTGAAAATTGTGGCTTATGGTTTACTTTTATAGTGTTTACAAAAATAAACAAAGCTAAATTTAAAAGAAAACAAATATTTTATGCTTATAAAATTTATTATTAAGTATTTATTACGTACATAATTATAAATATTTTATATTATAGTTTATATGTAATATGGTGTTATAATTTTTAAAATAAAAAAAATATTATAAAAAATTATAATAATAAAATTTTATTTTATTGAAATTAATATACTTTAATTGAATAAACTAACAAAATATATTTCTCATGAGCCGCATTTCGCATATATCATACTTACTTAACATTAAACGCAAAATAATAACAAAACTTTCACTTCCTATAACTTATAGAATTTCCAAAATTTTCAATCGCTTCAAGATGGCAAGTGTATGTGCTAAAATTAAAAGTGACTCAGATCTGGATGAAAATCCAGTAAAAAAGCTAAAATTAACTGAATGTGAAAATGGTGATAAAAGAACTGTAGCAACTATGTGTGGGGCTTGGAGGCCAGAGGAAGAAGATGGAGGTCTTATTTTTGTGTTTAAGACTAGAACTCCAGCGTTAAGTCCTGATCCTACGAAGGAATGTGATAATCCGGAGAACATTGAAGATTTCTGGGAAGGGAGTCTGCTTAACATCAATGATATACAGGTAATTTTTCTAATTCAAAAAAATATTTTATATAATTAGTTTTATGCTTAACCGCAGGAAAGGCAAAGATAACCTGGTTTTAAAATACTCCATCCTCTACTTTCCGGGTGAATACGAGACACTACAAGTTGATTGGTGAAACTAGAACATTTTATGTAGCAGAGCAAGAAATGAAAAAAAACATCTTTTTCAGAGACTTTTTTATTTACCATTTAATGAAGGTTAATTTTGCCTACCATGCTATGCGGCAAATAGCGTTAATATGTTTTTTTATATTCATTATTTTTCTTTTTTATTATTTCATTAAATTCTTTTGCACTCCTTACAATTTTATATTACTTCATTGTGTTGAATTGTTTCATATTTTAAATCAACGCCATCTATTGAAGTAAATGAGAACTAGGTACTATTGTTGTTCGAAGTGGTTGAGTTTAGTATATAGAGATTTTGCTATTTCACATCATTCTTTTTGTTACTTCATAGATGGCGCTGTAAATATTTTATTAGTAAAATTATGTATGTCCCTTACATCTTAATATTAAAATATATATGTACCTATTTATATCGCTTTATACAAATGCGTGAACATTAAAAAAACCCATGTTAACTAATATCTACTTTATAAATGTGTTTATTGAGCCAAATAACAGCAAAAGCTCGTTTAGTTCTCTACTAGAGCGAATATTTGCGTGATGAACATTAATTTTGTATTATCCGACGATGGAAAGGAGGGTTAAATTTTTCAGCGCGTATGTATGTTTGTATGTTGTCTGTTACTTTGTTTCCTTGTAACTGCCAGTAAGCCAGTTATGTTTTTGATAAATGACACATCGTTGGATTTATTTCGACGGGACAAGTGTTAATGGATATATGAATTAGTTTATACAGTCGAGTTTTTTGTTTTGCATATAATTCTCGTGTTTTTACTTCGTATTTACTATAATACCACGTTATTATAATTTTATATACAGTTTCGCCGGTCCCAAGTTTTATTATTATTTTTAAATGAATAAATATGAAATCATTGATAAATATCAATTACCTGTAATCTATATCATTAAAAAATAAAAAGTGTAATAGTATTGTTGATGGTTTCACTATTTATATCTTTGATATCCATGTATTCATCGTGCGTATCTCGCTCCGCCCATGGTTAACGTCCTAGTCTCTGGAACTACAGGATCGAATTAAAAATATGCTACATGACGCTAATTGTTTTTTAAGTAACCGACTGAACTTAAAGTACCATATATACTTCCCTTGCCTAAGTATTTTATAGATATTGTATTTTATAGATCTGTATTATACATTGACGCTATTTTCCCACTCGAACAATAGAAAATACTTTTCTTAATGTGAATTTATATAATAAATAACTGTGAACATTTCTTTTCTTTCTCATATTATGTAATAGTTAAGTGCAAGAGAAAACCAATATAGTGTTCTAATAAAGTTGATAAAAGTCTAAAAGCCCGCTGCGAACGCACCATGACGCCGCTGGTTTCTTTCTAATGAAAACCTTGTTAGACTTTAGTTTGCTATTTTTATGTATTTATAAATCAATTTTATGTTTTTATAAGTACCTATATCCTTTTGATATAATTATTTTTTACTAATCTTTGGTTCGGTTCCCACTCGGGAGTAAAGAAATATTAAATATTTTCATTTCCTTTCTCTGATAAGGGAGAGAAGGAGAAAGCCCGGCGTTAAGTTCCGCCACTCAACATACTGTGGTAAAGTGAACCTGAGAACCTTTTGTTAAACACTCTGTCCCCGTTAAGACATTTCTTTTCCCCGCTTTCCGCCGAATTCGGAAGGAATTCAGCACCGCGAGCGAAGTTATTATACATATAGCCCTATTTTCTGTAGATTCCTCCTAGTTGAGAACGAACTTACATTTATCACATGTTATATTAAAATCAGACCGACATATAATAAATTTTTTGTTTAACATAGTAGTGGCAATAAATTAAATATTTGGATTAGCTAAATAGCAGCTCTCATCCAGTAACATTCACTCATTAATTCATTTTTGGTCTACACATTTTAATTTAAAACCAAGTGATACTTGAACCATTTTTGAACGAATTTGTTCCGTTAATGAGGGTCACTTAATTAATTTTCCGTTTCGCTTGTTAATATAAAAGCGATTTGATCCTCCTTTGTTTTATTCATTGTGGCTTAAAATTTTAAGCGCTCGGTTGGTTTCAGACGAGCTGAGGCCGCAAACTTACCAAATGTTGCCATCTAAAGTAACTTATCTAATGACGAGTTGATTTTTTGAAGTCACTTTTAAGACTTGTAATTGGAAGTGGAATGTTTGTACAAAATTGTTGAAATTTGGGTTTCTGATGCCGGAATAATTTGTAATATTTGAGGTTCCGATCAACTGTAAGGTATTGTAAAAAAATATATTTCTTAACTGAAATAACACATTGCAATGTAAATAACGTCGATAATACAATATTGTTCGAGTTCATATCTTTCTTTTAAGCTAGATTTTGAAAACCTCTAACCTCATAATCGGTGATTTTGAGAAACACAAAGCACAGTGCAGCTAAGCAATAACCTCTTGATAATATGTTGATAGAGGCTTTTCCCAATTAAGCCGTTAACTCTGACTTTCGATACAGTAGATGGTCTCATTAATATTCCATATGCCAATATTTCTGTTAAATCATTATTAATGTTGACATAGTTACATTCTAGTCCCGCTCCGACGTCGGAGGACAGGTGGCAGGAGGAGACAGTACCTGCAGTTCCAACTACCCTAGACATCCTAGGAGGAAGTACACTCAGGCATCGAGGTTGCGGGTGCTTTGGAAGGAACCCTTAGGCACCCCAAAGGCGATGGTGGCGCGCAATAGGCGGGCCTACCACCGAGGCGTCGTCGTAGTAGCATACGCGAGTGATCCTGCGGCGTCTCAATTTAGGTGGAGAGGTTTCCGCTGGGTTTTAGTGGGTAGTATCGTATTGCCATGATGAGTCCCACAGTACCATCCGCCCGCAGAACATATTTGTCCTGCGGACGAATGGTCTGCATAAAAGCATTTCCCAGCGTCACAAAAAAAAAAAGTTACATTCTAGTAATTTAGCAATCCTCTGGCATACTATACGGTCCTTGAAACATCACTAAGTCACCGTTAGTCCGAAATGTAGTCGAAAAGACCCTAAGTCCGGATTAACTTGTCCATAATAAATGGAACCACGGAACCCAAAAGCATTCGTGATTCGTTGAATATGAAATTAATGACGGATTAGGACGGATCTCGCTAGTTGCATTCGACAACGCTAATAGGGATTTACCGTTTACTCAGTTGGTACAAATATTTGAAAACATTGTTGTTATAATGTCAAGCAGAGGCAAAGGTACCTACATGGTTACCTTGGTGATAAAAGTGAAGCAACGTCTTTGATCAAAGTGAGTTAGAGATAGGTATAGGCTTAATTTGTGGCTTACATCTCTATTTTGTTATTTTTTTATGCCGTTCGGAACGTGCCAGTTGAGGACACTACGCGAACGTCCCGTTGTATGGAGAACACACGACAGTTGTACGGTAAAAAAGAAATAATGAAAGGAAAAAGCTTGTTATAACGAGATCCCGTTAAAATATTGTCTTCCTAAAATCTGTTTATTAAAGCGATAATTTCTAAAATGACGGAAGTAGAATACTCTTAAAATTACTTATCAGGCAGTCCTAAAATAATGACCAAACGCATATCTGGGCTTATGCGAAGCAAAAACATAAAAATTCATCCTGCTTCATGCTTTTTCTTGTTCGACCGCACCAAACTGTAGTACACTAACGAGACTAAAACGTAGACTAGAGAGTTGATATTTGCGTTGACGGTACGGATGGGACTCTGGTTTTTTTAAAAATTCTATAGGCGTTTTTTCACTAAAAGTCCAAAATGTATATAAAAATAAAAAGTAAATATTAATAAGTTAATCTAATTAAAGCGGCTATGGTGCGCCGGCTTTAAAAGTATAATTTTGTTAAGAGCCTCTATAAAGGTTGTTTAACTTTGAGAAAATGTTTCTAGGTCCGGAAGTTATATCTATTATTAATAATAATTTTAATATTTATAGATTTAAGTATGATACAGCGCTTAAATTAACTTTATATTGTTCTCTTATTTTTTATTATTAGCTGGGTTAAATTGCTTATTATAATGACCTTCTTTTCCTGCACTAAAGTTCAGTAGAAAGAAAGCTTTGTAATCAATAAGTCAAATTCACAAAGCGCTAGTTGAAAACGTTCATAACTGTAACAAGACAATTCTTTCAAAATGCTAAACAAGTTCCTTGAAAAATTCTATCAATTTACATCTCGAGCGACACCGATTTGAATCAAACCATTTGGTGACGCGTAAATTTTTCTTATTCGCAAACCGTGAGACACCTGGCGGAATAAAATTTTCAATTGGCGACGCCGTTTGTCTGGAAAATGTTCAGGTTAGCGTGGAATCGAAGTTTTCTTTTTGAACTTTGATCTTTGGTAATTTGTTACGTTTTACTGGCTTTTATTTAACTTGTCGTGCTAGTCGTGCTAGGTGTATGTGAAATCTTGCAAGCTCAATTTGATCCACTTCCCAGTATCCGATTTAGTTGAAATTTGGATTACGATTTCAGTTTCGATTACAATGAAAGTAGGTATAGCTATGTATACCTATGTATATAATCGTTTATGAATAATATTTTAAATAAATAAAATTTTATTTGAGTTGAATCGTTACGTATAACATTTACTAATAGTTTTCTGACCCATGCGTTGGTTTCATTTCTTCACAGCCCCAGTAGTCCAAAAGTTTAGGGAGTTGTTTCATGCAGCCATATGAAAGCTCGTAGAGAACTTCATACCTACAATAGAATACAATAGAATATTAAACTTTATATTTTGTGAGATGTAAATTCTTATGTGTATAAACAAGCGTATTATTTGTACAAAAAAGAAATAAAACATAAAAATATAAACAAACAAGATAAATGAAAATGTTACTTTCAAAGCTCTATAGTAGGTATGTATCGCTTAAAACATGCGAAGAAATTGTTAGGTATACCCATACGAATTCTTCGCTCTGTGCGTTGACGAAAATTGCCAACATTCCGCAAAACTGGAAAATTCTTGAGACAACTTCGAAAACATTCTGTTATCATCACGTTGATAGTCTTTTGGACTTTTTAAGTGCTCTGGTAAAATTTTATTTTAAGCTATATTCGTTTTTATTATAAAAGTTCTACGTACAGCTATCATAAGGTTGAGCTTTATTAAAAGTTCCACTTCGTTACATATATTTTTATGGTGTCCTTTTAGAAAGAGAATATTTTTTGTGAGATTGAAAAATATCCTCGTGGCGCGGTGGTATAGCGTTTGACAATAACATGGAGGTAATGATTCGATTCACTCTTGAGGGACTGAATTATTTTCATTTCCTCGTACTGGTAACAAGATAAAGTGCAACAAGTTCCGCCACGCCATACGGAATGTCTTAAAATTGAGTGAAAAATAGGGAATGGCTTTTGTTCCCGGCCTATCGGTATAGAGCGTGAAGCCATTTTATTTACATGCGCCCAAATTCAAGACGATGCGTGTTAATTGGTGGAACTTTGAATAATTTTGAATATAACTTCTATATATATTTTTAAAGGTATATAGAAGTTATATTAAAAATTGTAACAACTCACCAAGTCCTCGTTGAATATTCAACAGTACAAAACTTACATAAACATCTACATTTTTATAAAAAAATATATTTTAAAAAACATTTCCTCGTAAAATGTAAGTGTGGACACTCGTGTAACTCGAAAAGCGTACAGAGGAATCTCTCATGTTGTTCCAGTACATAGCTCTACGCGTGGCGGTAAACCTATTTACTAACTCTCATTTAAATACTTTTTTTCAGGTTTTTCTAAATATAGTTTTTACATACATACATAATATGCAAGTTGCTTTTTTTACTTGTAGTTTTGTCGAAGTCTTCAAATGAGTACTTATCTGTGTCTATTTCCTGTTGTCTGTCCTGTCCTGTGGTCGTAGTGTAATATATCAATAAACTTTTGCAAATCGCCTAATAATTTTTAGAAATTTTTTACTGCTATTGCTTCGCTTCATTATTTTTCATAATAAAACAACGTTTAATACCAAGAGTAATTCTAATCATTTCATACCTAAGCAAAGAAAAAAATGAAGAAACTAATTGATTCCGTTCCAATTTAGCTAAATAGGCAAAATTTTTATGAATCCTAAACCAATAATACCTAAGAACCGATCCTCCCTTGAGAAATTCACTTACCCATTAACTAATTAAAGCATTTATCTGGCAGAGGATTGGCGTTCGTATTCACTATGCGCATTACCGCCGTTATTGGCCAAATCGTGTGTTTGATAAGAATTGACAGCAATTGCCCGAATGATCGATGGTCGGCTAAGTCCGTGGAGATTTTGCCTGTATTTGGTGTGTTGTAGCATAGGGGCTGATTTATTTTAACTTTAATATAAATTATATCGAGTAAATAAATTTATTTACAATGATTTTTGGTTTATTTTTAGATATATATAGTATATATTACGCATATAGCTGAGTAGGTAGATAGAATCTAGTGTTAATATAATCTAGTGTTAATATAATCCGTGTCCATAAAAATACTTCCGTTCCCCACTTTCCGCCTAATTCTGGAGGCATTGCTTGTTGAGTGGCGAAACTCAACGCCGCGCTTTGCCTCGTTACCAGAGCGAAGAAATAAAAAAAATAGTTAATATTTCCTTATCTCAAGTGGGAATCGTACCCACAAGCTGTGGCATTTATAGTCGCATGCGCCCATGCGCCACGAGCACGACAGTCCCTTAGTCAGTCTCTTGTATAGATTCTAATCTTAATATATTTATTAAGTACTTACTTAAAATATATTGGAGATGTAGTCATAAATACATACTAACCTAAACTAGTAAATAATAACGAGCTTCTCAATTTATTATGCAAAGAAAATGGCAATATCAAAACATTTCTGACCCGAAACGAGATTGAATGTGTATTTCCACAAATTCCATTAACAAAAACTATTGGCTTGGGAGCCGAGAGATATCCCTTGCTTGACCTTAGAAAGTGTAGGTATGTTATCACTTAATGTTTTTTGAGTTTGGTGTGGTGTATGTTTATCCTTAACGAAATGATGTATTTTTTGTCGCCTAGCAGGGTAGCTCAAGGGAACCTAGTGTTAATAAAGATATTTCTCTTCTTACCTCTTTCCTCGCTTCGTACACTGACATCGACCTCTTCCTCTTCTTCCGTACCTAAAGAGTAAAACAGGACTCGATTACTAAGACTACTGTCCTTCTGTCTGACTGTATCCGTGATAGTTAAACAGTCAAAATTTTCACAGTTGATATATTTCTTCCCTCCTTCTGGGAGTTCCCACCATAACAACGAATAACAAAAATAAAAGAGTTCCCATACAACAAGCGCGATTTTTTTGCTGTTTTTTTAATACATAATGGTACGGAACCCTTCGTGCGCGAATCCGACTCGCAGTTGTTTTAAAGACTCTAGCTTTAACCATTTTAAAAGCTGCCAATTAAGGGACAGAGTTTGTACAAAAGAAAATCTCCATAGTACCTACTCAAGATTTTACTCTGATTTTCATTATCAGCCTCGACCACTCGCTTTATTGAAGTGTATTAAGACTTAAACAGGTCAAGAGTTTAAAAGCCCTTATGAAAATCGTCATATAAATTTGCGCTTGAGCAACTTATTTTAACGATGACTTCCGACGTTAAAAAAATTAATTAGAAAGAAATATAGCACTTTATAAAAGTGCTAACAAACTGAAGTACGGCATGTAGGATTTTTATGAGATACGTACTGGTATTTATGTTAAGAGGCTTATCTATTTATAGTTATAGATCCGGAATATTGTAAATAAAATAAGCTCTAACATAGTACACTTAGTGGGAGAATTAAAATGGCTTAAAAAAATAAAACGAACAAAAATTGAGGCCAGTCGTGGTGCAGAGGACCAAGCGTGTAAACAAAGGACCAAGCTGTAAACGCGACCGGTTGTGGATTCGATTCCCACTCAAAGAAAATAAATATTTTATATGTTCATTTTCTTGCGCTGGCTAAGACGCAAAGCGCGATATTGAGTTACGCTACTCAACACGTAATGCGATGCGTCTTGGGCGATTTCCAAGAGGTTATTTTTTATGTTAGCATCACGCTGTATCCTGCAAATAGCAGGTTACACGCCGAATTCTAGAGGCATTAATTTAATAAAAAAAACAATACTTAATGTTATTTTTTTATACGTTTTTTAAAAGAGAGTAAGATACATCAAGTTATAAAGAATTTATAAAACCCAGCAGCAAATCATTAAATTATAAACTGTTAATATGGAAGGAACAAATAATAAAAAAACGTTTGAAAAGGAAGAAAATTTGATAACATCGCTAGGTTTCGCAATGACATCACAAAACCGGAGTTTGATTGAGTCGGAAATCGAGACAGTTAAACGCAAGATAAATTGGATCAAGTATGACGCGGATTTGGGACCGCGAAATTGTTTCAATTCAAAGGGAGTTTGGCATGAATCTAATTATGCGTAGTCAGTGTAAGACGAAAAGTGATGGTAAAATTATTTACTTTACATGTACATTTATGTTATTAGAAGGATGATTACATTGATTGATTGATTTTAAACGCAACGGTTGTGAGTTCGATGTACAGTTGGTTTCCTCGCTCTGGTAACTTTTTTATTAAAAGTAGGTTTACGCTTGCAATCGTCACCGTCTTATGACGAAAACTTGAGGAAACTGTCTTAATTAGATAGTGTCAAGACGTTTTCTTTCAACATGTTTTTCCAATGTTTTTTATAATAACACGATGAAATGATAGTCTATTAGTCGATTTTTCAAACTTTTGATACTAGTGAAAACTATGCTATGTAAAAATTTGTAAATTTGAATAAGAAAAAATATCTATTAGACAAATATATAAATGAGCAAAGGCTAAAAAATTCAAGTTTTATAGTATAACAAATAATGTAAAAAAAATATGATAGGTAGGTACCTAATGAGCTATTTCCCTTAAGGATAAATAAACAAATTAAGCTTCTCTGCTAAATAGTGTACCGAACCAGCAATCTTATCTTAACTTTAAACTTTGTAGTTAATTTGGCTACAAATTTGTTCTAAAACCCACTTAAGCTTAAACGAAGTTTGTCAAGGGTATTTTAATTATCTGTCACTTTTAGAGAACACAGCTGCTAAAAAGCAACTATGCAGTGTAAGGATGGCCTAAGAAAGTGTTTACAATAAAAAACAAGGTATACTTTTTTTAGCTGCGGAACGCAAACGCTTGCTTGGTCTTGTTACCAAAGCGAGGAAATGGAAATTATTCGTACCCTTTATTGGGAATCGAACTCACAACTGTCGCGCTTACAGTCGAACGCTGTGCCGCTGCTCCAGGACGAAAAAACAAAAATCGAAAAACAAAAATCAATCTCAAATATTTTATACCACAAAATACAAAAATGTACTAAACATGATGTCATCATTTGCGGTACAATTTGCATGAAAACTTTTAACGATAGTCTCGCGTGCTCCGCTCAAAATTTACAACCGAAGTTACAAGTAGAAAGAACGTAAAGCATCCTTTAGCTCACTTAATAATACGTCTTCGAAGATTTATGATAAACTTGGACTAACTTTGTTCCTTCATAATATAAGAAATACAAGACAAATTGTGATTTGATAAATTATTATTGCTAAGATTTTGTTTGGATTTTTTATTAAAATTATTGAACACCATTGGAAAAACGCGTTTAGAATTTAATTGTAAAATCAGTATTATCAGTGAATTTGGTAATAGAAAATTGTAATTATAGATTTAATATACTGACAGACAGACCACCAGGAAAATAGCCATGACGTATCTAAAAAGGATTCGTTTTTTTGCTATTCGTCTAGGGAACCCTAGAAAGGAATATATACTTTGGATTTCTTATTCATATAAAATATAGCTTAATAGATTAAGTTTTAAGAATGCATTAACGCCTTAACTCCGTAATACCCATAGCAGATGCCTTCAACTGTCCAAGTTCTGTAGACGGCCAATTATCGTCTGTCGCGGCATTGACATAAATCAATTTTCGCCGTACCAAATATTTGTATTTTTGTGTGGAATGTTATTTTATTCAATTGCTTTCAAAAATATATATATACAAGTAATCGAGTTTATTATTACGGTAATCGTATAAACGAAAAGTAATGTTTTTTCTATCAAAGGCTATTTGACTCAAATAATAGAAATTGGATAGACTTCATCATTAGCCAGGCTTAACGTGGATCGGGGAATATAGACCTTTTTTTTAATTATATATTTTCGCTATATACAAAATTTATGGTCCAATTATTATTTTTAAAGGATAGAATAAGGAATACACGCTCTAATTTTTCATATTTCATTAACATCATAACATCATTAATTTTAACATGTTAAATTAGGAAAATTTACACCTTTATTCGCATAATTTACCCGCTTTCCGCTAAAAATCTAAACTCCAACAATCGGCGTTCATTTCGTAGACAGAGATCAGGGCCAGGGGTCGCGCTAATGAGGGTTTCTCACCGACATTTCTTTTACACCCTCCTTTCTAATTACAGAGTGAACAAAGCCCTAGTAAATTAATATACGGTTTTCGCGGATATACCGCTATTTCTTGTTTATGTATGAAGTTTTTAAATTGATTTATGTTTTTTTTTTGTAATGCCAATTTAGGTTATTACTTTATAGTCCTGTTATTATTTTTGTATGTATTCATAATTCATTTTTTACATAGAAAGAGCTTACTATTACAGTAAAACGAAAACAGTCAAAGACCTGCTGCAATATTGCTCCTTGTAACTAAGAGTAAATTGTTTGTTACGTACCGAAAGCCAAACACTGCATTTTCCTTAACTTGATTGTGGAAACAGATGTGGATATGTCGAAACTGTCATTTTTTATTATTATTGTTTCTTTAGAAATTTCTAAAAATTGTATTTTTACAGATATTTTTATAGCGAATGGTTTACTTATTTATTTTCTGTTGCTGATAATAACATATTTAATGTTTTTTGAGCCGCCATGGCACAGTGGCTGTTTGAATATAAACGCCACGTTTGCGACTTCAATTTTCACTCGGAGAATTAATAATTTGGATTTTCTCCTGTTAGCAACAATACCAAGCGAGGTATTAAATTCAAATTCAAAATATTCTTTATTCAAATAAACTTATAATAAGCACTTTTGAATCGTCGAATGAACATATGAACAAAAAGCTACCACCGGTTCGGAAGGCAGTCCTGCTGAGAAGAGCCGGCAAGAAACTCAACAGTTGCTCTTTTCAAAATCAATGGTAAAACTCCCAATGTTTCAAAAATTGGGCAGAAATTGGGTAATGGGGTGAATAATAGGTTCCCTGGGTTCCCTGGGTTCTACTCAGTGTAGCCAGTTACAATTTTCGCGAGATAAGTACGTTTAAATTTACACAATTTGGATTAATTACAAGTTATTTGCTCAGCTCCGATTGTAATTAATTAAGATAATAATATTATATAAATACGATACTATATAAACTATCGTAATTGATAATGCTCTGAGAATCGAGTGATTGATTTAAATAAGCTTTATAAAAATAACTTAAAACACATATTAAAATAATTACTCAAAATAAGTTAAAAATTTTGAAAAAACTGATAAAATCGAGCAAAGGTAGTAAAGGTAGCTTATTATACTTGTAGATTTTAAAGTAAATTCCTCTTTAAAGCAATGAGGAGAAGATATATTTACTGAAATTACTAAGCCATCGAAATCCAATAGAATTTGTTATTGAGATAAATTATATTGAAGATAATTGTCTACTATCTTAATTACTTAACAAGCAACTTAACTAATCGAATTTGAGGCGATAGAATTAATTCGGATGTCGTATACCGTCTCGTTAGATATACTACGTAGTACATACATTTGTAAAATTAAGTACTATAAGACATATTCTTCCAGCCGATATTTGTTTGTGGTCCTGCGAATATATACATTTATATAAACTTAAAAATGTGTCCAAAAATTATTTATACTCTTATTTAGTCGTTGTAAGAAGACGGCGCGGTGTTAAGTTCCACTACTCAACATGCAAGTTGTCAAACATTGGGCGGGAAGAAGGAAACTGAATGTCTAACGGAGTAAAGTATTACCTCGCTACAGTAGGTATAAAGCTGAAAGAAATTTAGTATACAAAAATTATAGTCCAAATACCCATACTAAATTGGTTTTCTAGTTTTATTACTTAAACTATTAACCTAGCTTATTTACTTTCTATTGAAACTCACACAAAATGAACTCAACACTGAAGAACTAAAAGATTTAACAAAACTTCTAAACAAGCCATCACATAATTTAATGTTATATGTTCCCAACGACACCCCATTCTTTCGAAGACGATTATGATAAACTGTTTGCGATTCATGTTGACGTAGATTGATCATTTTTATCGCTCGGTTCATTGCATATTTATTTGGCCGCTTAACTCGATCTGAGACTACTCAGATTGCTTTGTATTGAAAAAACATCAGTTGTGTCCCGCTCATATCAGGTTAGGCAGAGGGAACCTAGTGTTAAGACACTCCATTCCCCATTTTTCGGCGTGTTCTGGAGGCACTGCGTGTTGAGTGGCAGAACCCGCGCTTTGCCTCAACACCAGAACTATGAAATGTAAAATATTTGTTTATAGTAAAATATTTGTTTATATATAAATTTAAACAAATATTTCATTTCCTCCAGGGGGGATCGAACCCAAAACCAGTCGCATATACAGTCACGCCCCTGCAACACGACAGGCTTTAGAGTCTACTAAAATCGCTCTATATTGGATTGAATTCTATTTGGATTCTTTTTGCTGTTGATTAAAATGCTAATTGTGTTTCACATGTGTGTAGTAGGTAGGTACTATAGATTCGTGCTACGAATAGATCTTCGTATCGTCTTACTTAATTATCATACGAGACTAACATTGTTAGAAACCAAAGACTTGTGCCCATATCACAAGCTTGTATTATATATACATAATATTTATATGTCGTTTGGTTGGCTTTTTGGTATCTATTTAAAAAAAAATAGAGATAGAAAAGGCAGGAGGAGGGAGACTTCGGTTGACCTTTAACGCTTAAAGCACCAGGAACTTTCGAAGGGCAACTTGAAGAGGTAAAGAAAAAGCGTTACGCTAAAAAGTATAAGTAACTACCTATTGCTAGGTTTTTTTTAAAAGTAGGTAAGGTAAGGCAAAAGAAAACAAGAGATTTTCCGTGTTACATCGTCTAGTCAATCATATACTTATTTTTAAAACAGAAATGATTTATAGTTTGCTTATGAGAAAACAGTTATCCCAAGGAAAAGGGTTCCTTTAATATAACTCTTCTATGGGAAAATGATGAATCACACCTGAGAATCCATAAATAATAGAAATTTCGGTAACACGGTAAGATGTAATAATAAATAATATTTATTTGTAGGCTTTTGGTAATTGATACACATCATAAGAACAGTTCAGTTCAGCTCTAAAGAGATATTTAAAAATATGAAAATTACATTAAAATATTTTAACAGAAATAGTCGCAAAAATATTACTTAAACCTAAATCAAAATAGAAAACCGTTGCAATCTGAGATTTGAACCGAGTATGATGTTAGAATACACAAGTATCTGTGCTGAAAAAACTATTTTTTTATCAAACCTGGACAAATAGTTAAACAAACTGGGGCGTAGAGTTCACGATCACTCAATGTCTCGGAAATTGAAAGTCAGGAACATAATGTCTAATACTAGTCCAGGTTCCATCTGGAAAACTGGAAAAACAAATTTCACACAGTGATGAAATCTTGAGAAATAAACTTCATCATTACACAAATCTTAAAACATTTTTCATCTGTCAGTTTTAATATAAGAATTAGTAGAGAAAAGTTTCATATAACATACCTGGTGCTGGTACAGCGGAACTCCATTACTGAGGTCGTGGCTAATTGCCATAGGATATTCAGATGTCACAGCGAATTCCCTCGGCTTATACAATTAATGCAGTAACACTATGCCCAGGTATTTGTAGCAGCGAATTATACAAGTAAATTGTGATTGATTTTGTGGATAGTATTTAGTATTTGATTTATTTTAGGTATTTCTTGTATTTTTTATGTCTTTACGGGATACACCCGTAAATAGCGGGGTAGGCAGAGTGAACCTAGTGTAAAGGAGTTCCGTTCTCTGCTTTTCGCATAATTTAAGAGGTATTACGTGCTGATTTGTGGAACCCAAAACCGTGCTCTTTTTTCTACTGACCACAGCGTAGAAATGAAAATCATTTAATTCCATTATGAAGTGGTGGCGTAGCGCTACGTTACAATCGTCTTAAATGAGTATGATGACACGACGACTCATGTATTTTGTCTAATTCTACGAAATATACTTTTATTGTAAATATTTCCTCGACTGAGATTCGAACCCACTAAACTAAGCCAGCAGTACACGCTGTATCCAGCAGGATATAGTAGGGTAGACTGGGAGAATTTAAATCTAAACTTGAGATTATGCGTGTTATGTGACGGAATCCAACATCGGGAAAATAATCCATTACTCCGTGTAGGGATCGAACTCGTAACTCCCGCATGTGCAATTACTTGGTTGGTTTATAATAACGTGGACAAATCAGAAAAACCCGAACAATAAAAGTTTTAATTTAAAATGAACATAAAGTCTGCAATCTAATTTTACTGTTCTTCAAACGGTTATGCAGTATTTTGTTATAATAACATTGAATATTAACATTTCAGCAATTTTATGATCATAATTATAGGTCTTTCTCAGTTTCGCAATTAAACTTCAAAAATAACTTCGCGAGTACAAATTGCTCACGAAACAACTAAGGGAGGGCTAATGTTTTTAATGAACGGTCTAAATTCTTCGTTATAAATGTTTTATGTTAATATCTTTCCTGACGCCAATGTACTGAAAAGGTATTTTTGGTTTTCTATGTACCTATAGGTAAAAATCTTTCATTAATGCGCTATAATCAATATCAGCAAAAGGATTTGATTATTATTATTATTATTTTTGCCTTTACGTTGTATCCCACACCTAATATGGTAGACACAGTAACCTGCGGAACCTGGGAACCTAGTTCTCATTAAGACACTTAAAATACTTACGCATCACCCAGTTCTCTTTTCTCCCGTAACTCCACGTTGCGTTAATCTAAGCAACGGACCTTTGTGGTGCAACGAGCATATTTTATATTCATTACCCTGCTCTTAAGATAATGTCCGCCTTTAAGTTTTGAAATTTGTTTTAATCGTAAAGTATTTGTATAGTTCCATGCTTATTTTTCCTAGTATAATAATATATCCTAGTGTTAAGACATGTTCTTCGCTTTTCGCCTTTGTAATTGATGAGTGGCGATAATTCACGAACGCACTTTCTTTAACGGAGCGGGGAAATGAAAATAATCGATTCCCGAGTCGAGATCGAACCCATGGCCATCGCATTTTAAATGAGAAGTGGCCTCACTACGCCACCATGACTCTAATAATAAAATATGACTTTATTCTATAAAGCAAACAATATATAAACGCCACAACATGTTCTCTAATCATGACGCTGTTATTCTCGCCTCGGTCCATTACTTGCGTCATCTATCACCCACGAGGCCACGATATAGATATTTGTCTTCACTTAATAGAAAATAACTTATTGTGAAGTGATTTCTTACTAAGTTCTTTATATAATGCTGTTATGTAAATAATTTTTGTAAATGTAATAGGATTTTGTAGCAAAACATGTTTGCTCATATAAAGCAGACGAGACTAGGTCACACGTGCGTTACTGTGAACATGTCATATTATAATATGTGTAATTTTATGAATTAAATACCGAATGCTGCAACAGCTTGCAGCGTTGAGCTCCGTTACTAAACTACCAATATCTACAATTTGGGCGGAAAGCGGAGTGTTTTAAAATCAGGGTCTCTCTACATATCTTGCTATATGTGTAATAACATTTTAGAGCTATAGGTACTATAATTTAGTAAGTTTATACAAAATTTACAATATGGATGTTGCTAACTTAAAATAAGAGCTTAAAATTCTTAGTACAATTTCATACAAAAACAATATGAAAGTACATATTTCTTGGTACTATATACGAATAAGTTTCATTGGTACATTTCATAAACATAAACATACATAATTGTAGAAGAGTTGTTTCCTCATTTTGAAGTTAGAATTCCACATTGTCTATGTCTTTTCATCTATGAATATGTGAATGGCGGCTTTTTAATCAACAACCTTTAGAAACGCGTTAGGAGCTTTTATAGTGCACGATACGATTTAGTTTTTTGAAAAATGATTTAACAAACATGCACTAGTAAATATTAGAAGAGTAGTATTCTTACTGTAAGATTATATAGATTGTGCTGGACACGTAAATTCTACATTGGAACGATTATACTAGTCTATATCATCTTAATCAAATTTTATTGAAAAAGAACATCTATCTTTTACTTTTCATGTTCAAATTTGCAATTCTCTTAATTTTTTTCTTAAATTTTTATTAGCTGTATTAATATTTGTCTTCAACGACGACTCATTTATTATTTATACAATAGTGTAACCTATGTGAACGTGTGACCTGTTTCTTTCTCAAAAAAGTCACAAAACAAAAATTTTGACACAAGAGAATCGCGTAATAGAAAAGTATTTTTTGAAGAGGATGTGAAAAGGCAGGTTTCCACGTCAAACGCAGAAGGCGACAAAAAATAAAGGACAGGGAAAAATCCTGAACAGTGAATGTGAAATTAAGGAGCTCATTGTTTGACAGTTGAAATCTTTACCAGTCACGAGTGGGCTGTCAGGTTAAACTTTGGTGCGAATCGTTTATTAGGTACTGTGATGGAATTAGGCTAGTAGTAATATGTTACTGAATGTTATTAAAAGTAAATTATTGTTATAATATACAATTGTTGACTGAAAAAATATACAGGCATAGAGGGTAGGCAGAGGGAACCTTTTCGTTCCCCACTTTCCGCCAAATTCTGAAAGAATTGTAAATTAAGTGGCAGAACTTGACACCGGAGTTTGGACTCGTTATCAGAGCGAGAAAATAAAAATATGAAATACTTCGAATGGAATCGAACCCACAAGCTGCCGGGTTTGCGCCCCTGCTCCTACGCGACTGGCCTCAACAAATATACTCGTACCTATTTATGAAGCAACATACTTTCTAAATTGAAGCATAATAAATTACCAAAAAGATCCCTCAAATGTAATACAAATGAAAGAATAAGGCTTCAGTGATTCAGATCGAGTCACAAACGTTATTAATTTCTTGGAAATGTTTGCCTGAATGCGAGCCCTGACTTATGGCTTTGCAACGTGCTGAAAATCAAGAGGGAAAGAAAACAGTATTAATGGCAGTTCATCCCGAAAAGTGAAACGACTGAAATGTGGCTTGAATTTCGTGCTGCCTAGAATTCTGTAGGAAAATAACTAATTTTATAGAAGAGCATTCATTGTTCGTGCGCATTTCTTTAATTTTCACTTAAAGTTGCTTTAAACTTTATGAACTTTTTTAAAATTTTAGTGCCGTATTTGGAAAATCTAAGTTTCAGTTTTCTCTACATAGCCCGCTATAAACAACCGGGAAGGTAAAATTATACGAACATATAGTTTGTCAAAATTTATCTTAATATCTCGTATATCTATAATATTTCTTTGAAATACTCGTGGGCATAGAAAAAAAGAATTATGGCGTTACGTGACGAAAACCAACGATTATAGAGTAGATGATTTAGGAAGGGTATAGGAGCTATTTCAGGAAAGTTCGTGTGTGGTCCAGAAAGCGTAAGTGATTAATCAAATGTTACAGCCAGTTTATGACATAAATGTAAGTTGTAGCTAAATACCAGTAAGAATAAGGGTTCCTAATTATTATTGTTTTGAAAACATATTTCATTGTACGATACCATCATAATTGTTCCTCATTCGCTTTATGCCCTAGGTAATTCCCTGTAACGACTTCTTCCTTTAGTTGAATGCTTTCCCATAAAGATCTTGATTTGTGTACATATTCTCTTTTTCTTGGTTGATTTACAACAATTTTCAAAGTCGGATAAACTGATTTTTATATCAATAACTCCTGTTGGAATGATATTTTCTTCTAATGCAGTAAGTAAAGATAATGAAGCTGTTGAAAAACTTATAATAGGTCGGAAGTATAAGTCGAAATGTATTTTCAACGATAATCGTGAAAATATAAGATATTTTAATGTTTTGTTAAAAGTTGAAAGTGAAATAATTATAGTCATCGGCCAGATCTGTAGTAGGTGTATAGTATAGGTCCCTATACATAAAATTTATTTATACTGTGTATGCTGTAAATATTAAGTAGAACATCACAAGATTGGAATCAAGCAAGGTACCTATGCGTAAGTATAATAACACGTTACCGAAAATTATAATGATGAGCAACAGAAAGAACGGCTTCAGTGATTCAGCCCAAGCAATTTCGAATGAATGATTTGAAGGGAGAAAGTTTGAACAGGGTGGAAGTTTGCGGGTTGCGTGCCCAAAAATATTAAAGGATTAACTGAGTTTGTATTTGTTACGAATTTGACGGTAAAGTCATTTCAAGTTTTCAATTAAAATTATAATTATTATATGTCGGTTATATTTTACGGTGATTTTATGGAACCTTATTTGCCTTATACTTTTTTAATCATATTATTTGAACGAAATGTGACAAGGACTTCAGGAACAACAGAACAGTACAGTGTCTTAACGTACCAAAACCGTAATAATAAATGAATATTGTAGTTTAAGGTTAAAGCTATAACTTATTTTGCTATAACTTATTAAACAATTTGTCTGTATAATGACAGCCTATTACATATAATTGCAACAAAGAACTGCCAGAGATAACGTTTTCGACGGAAACACTATTTACCGCGGGAGTAAATTTTGGAAACACTTAGCGAATTTTACGACGACTCCAGTAATTTATACCGTCGCGGAAATGATAATTTATCGCGCATGAAACTCGCAATAAAAAGCTTTATGGCTGTATCGAATGCGTGTATAAATGTCCTATGACTTTTCGTTTCATATTATAAAATAATGAACCTTTATACTCGTACATAGACTAGCTCTTATCTGTGGCTTCGCCTCCGTGAATAAATAGAAAAAACTAACAGTTTTGTATGACACATAATTAACGTAATATAATAGAACCTTCCTATATAAATGGGAGATCCGACACAAAACATATATTTCATTCGAACCAGTAATTCCAGAAACTTCATTCAACCAATCTAACTCTTCAACTTTATTATTATGCATAGATAAGAAAAAAATATATTTAATGGATATAAGTAAGATATTTCTTCCAGCTCAGATTTTCTTCTGTACATATGGTATCTTTAGAAAGGTTAGCGACACGTTACTTTTGAAATAAAACATATTTTTTTTATTTCTTCTGACGTTTTTGACACCCATGTAAATATGTAAAGGATGATTGACTTACGCTGCGCTTTGTTCGTAAGAGCAGGAGGAACCTAAATTATTCCTATACCTAAACCTAAATTATACCTAAATTTATTCCTATTGCCTATGTGGCGAACGCCAATAAATAGACAGTATTTAGAGGAACAGTAGAAAACGGAGATCAGCAAATTTTCTCTGTATAAAATACTAACATGAATACGTGAAGATGAAAATAAATATGAAATATTGAATACTAAAAGCCCGTCTTAACAGCTAAGCTATAGTAAGAATATAATGTAGCTACTCTCTTAAAGCGACGGCTTAGTCAAATGATGCTTAAGGCACTTCACAAGGCGTCGCAATTGTACTGGACTCCTTTGATCTTGGGAGTCGTTGATGATTGTACTTGTGGGACGTTTATAAACAGCTTACTTGTTGCGTATGGATTTTCTTGCGAATTTGTTTTAAAATTTAGAAGATTTTATGATTTTGCTTAAAAAATTGTAAAAGCATATTTTCGGGAGGTTTTTATTTTAGTTTCACGCTGTACCCCGCATATAGCAGGATAAGCAGAGATAACCTTGTTTTAAAACACTCTTACTCAGTTTTCTACTTTCCACCGAAGTTTCGAGATTGCTTTCAAGTAGTTATTGCTAACGCCGTTGTCTTGTTACCTGAGCGATAAAACCAAAATATTAAATAATTCATTTCCACGAGTAAAAATCGTAGCCATAACGCATTAACATTTTGAAAGTTCTTTTAAACTGAATCAGACTTAGAGAATTTAAATATCCCTGTTGCCCTCAATTTTTTTGTTGCCAACGTTGAATAATATTTTACTAAAAACGACTATTTGAATTTTCTAAATAAAAAAAATATATATGAAATTATCAAGATAATTTATGTATTACCGTAGCGTTAGCTACGTTCTCTCAGACTACCCCCACTAGGGATACTACTTTATCGTGAAACTACTTTAGTTTCTAGTTTATTTATTAAACTCAATTCTCTATAAAATAAAGAAATATATACAATTCTGCCACAACATTAACCACTACATATTTAAGCTTTAATAAATCACGAATAGCAACAACAAATCTAGTACACGCATCGCGAGCTACAGTCTTCTGTTGAACCATGTTTCATTTGCTTTGTCACTGATTGCGCCCGCCGCAGCTAATCAACACCTCATTCCGCGATCCAGTTAGTACAGACTCAGGGGCTGATTTGAATCGTGAGACAAACGGTGTAGAATCGATTGTGTAAATTGTACTTGTTTATATCGATTTCGATTTAGTGTTTGTTTGGAGACAATTGTGTATTTGTTTGCTGAGTGACTGTTGTACGCAGAGTTGTTGATTAAAGTTTAACTTAATTTAATTTTAATTATAAAATGTGACAAGTAATTATTTTTTATTAAATGCAGCTGTAATACATATTTTATTTATAATTGAAAGAGGAATATGTTAATTGTTTTATTTATACCAGTTAACTAACACTAAAAAAATTAGCTCATAGAGGCAATTTTTTTTCAGCTAAACGTTATCTATATTCTTCATATGAGAGGGTAGGGGAGGGAATAAATTTAGTGTTAAACCACTTCGGCTCTCACTTATGGCCTAATGACAGAAATTGTAAGTCAGAAATGTATCTTTAGACTTAAAACCTAGACTAAAGCGAACTATCTAGACTAAAATATAGAGAATAATAATATCAGTGCTTCGACAACACCATTTGCAAAACAAACAGACAGAACATGCAGTTAATCCAAATATCCATTTATAAGGCGACGCGACGTAGTTATGCTACGCTTGCGCCTTATAGACTAAAGCACATTATACCCGTGTCAAAGCGTGGTGAGTCGTCTTAGCGTCTTATGAAGCAGTAATACATTAGGATTCTCATTTGAAATGTTATGTGAGAATAGAAGTAATCTTATAATAGAGAGTAATCTTATACTAGAGATGCTGCATAAACATCTTTTTCGTATTAAGTTCGTTTAGTAATTACTTTCCTTATTGTTTCTATGACAATGGGAAATGGAATAAAGATGATGATCAAAATCGTGCTCAAGTTTCTATCAGAGTTGAAAATGTGGAATTCATTTTGTCCGTTCTCTTAATTTTATTTAATAGTTTTATCCACCCAGGTAATAATTGGAGACAAATTATTACCCAATTCCTAAGGATTTTTTTTTCTTTCGGTATTTATGATAACTCGGTAACATTTTATGGTAAGACACTCCCCTCTTTATAATCAGGCCTCTGAGTTGGGATCGTACACACGACCATCACCAAGTACGTAATATCAAATTTCATTATTGATTTTTATAGCCATACGATCATTACTGTTTCTAATAAAACAACATAAAAACAATCCCCCCGTACAGGAAACAGACGGAAGGCTTATAATGATCACTGAATCGCTATAATCCTCTCTTAATAAGATTAGTTGTTAAGTAGGCCTAATCTTGGTAAACCGGTGTATTGTGTACACCGAGAACCGAATAAAACGGCTGCCAGTATCCGCCTACGCGTGCGTTACGCTAGATTATACTTACTACAGTAAATATACTTGGTCGGTGGTAATGTTTGCTCCAATTATGCGTGAAATTGTTAGTAAAATATCAAAAATGTATTATTATTTAAATTTAAATTATCAAAGCGAGGCGTTAAGCTCCGCTATTCAATACGTAATACCTCCACGATTCGGATCCTGGAGATGTCTTTACGGGAACGGAGTGTTTTATCACCCAGGTTCCACTCTGCCTACCCTGCTATGTTCGGGGCACAGCGTAAAGTAAAAAAAAATATTTATTGCAAAACTGGAGAAATTACATTAAATAATAAGAGATTTTAGTTTAAACTCTCAACGCTCTCTCCGTTCTGCACATATGTAGGTTTACCCGACTGATTACAATACTTGAATGCGAAGTCGTGAGGTATTTACATTAAGGCTTTATTAGGAAACTAATTTAATGAAATTTGTATGAAAAAATACCTAAATAAAGGAATGCTGACAAAATTCGTAGTACCTAATTGATNACTACAGTAAATATACTTGGTCGGTGGTAATGTTTGCTCCAATTATGCGTGAAATTGTTAGTAAAATATCAAAAATGTATTATTATTTAAATTTAAATTATCAAAGCGAGGCGTTAAGCTCCGCTATTCAATACGTAATACCTCCACGATTAGGGTCCTGGAGATGTCTTTACGGGAACGGAGTGTTTTATCACCCAGGTTCCGCTCTGCCTACCCTGCTATGTTCGGGGCACAGCGTAAAGTTAAAAAAAATTTTATTGCAAAACTGGAGAAATTACATTAATTAATCAGAGATTTTAGCTTAGACTCTGAACGCTCTCTCCGTTCTGTACATACGTAGGTTTACTCGACTGATTACAATACTTGAAGGCGAAGTTGTAAGGTATTTACATTAAGGCTTTATTAGGAAACTAATTTCATGAAATTTGTATAATAAAATTCCCAAATAAATGAATGCTGACAAAATTCGTAGTACCTAATTGATTTTTTATTTGAAGCAAGACAGAGTATTCTAATTTCCCTTAGGAGAGATATTTTTGGTCCTATAAGGCCTTCTATTAGCCAGATAACCAGCGATCTTCAGCGATTTTCTAAATGTAGACGCAAATAGATATTAAGATTTATAGTTAATAGGATCATGGACAAATCGGTATTGTTATTGCTTAGAGTATATTAATTGTTTGTAGAACATAGCAGCGGCACAGCGTCGGACTGTAAACATGACGAATTTGGGTTCGATCCCAGTCAGGGCAACAACTATTCTCATTTTTAATATCGAGAGTAAATAATGAATGATTAAGAAGGATGCCTAAAGTTAATAAAAACAAAAAAAAATGTCGATAAGCCATACCAGCAGGTATATGACAATGTACCCATACATAAAAAAGCCACTGGCAAAAGCTTGTTCAATTTAATCAGATAAATGTTTTGCTTAACCACAATTCTATTAGTGCCATTCCAGTTGTTTCTAGTAACATTGTGATTAATATTGAACGATACAAATTTAATATTAGATTTGGATTTTAATTAAATTGTTTCAAACTTTTTTTATATCTATATTTTTTATAATCTTCTAACAAATGCTTTTCCCTCTACATTTCAGAACGTTAAATTCACTGTCTTCTGAAAGACTATATAAAAAAAGAACTTTGAAATTCAATTTGCACATATCTTAAATAGAATCGTCTTAATAGCAAACAAAATAATATAAAATAAGCGCTCCTTTAAATTTGAATGCTAGCCAAACAGATTTTTATGACATTTATAGTCCCATTGGAACTAATAAGCCATCAAAAATAACAGACTGAAGGATGCGTGACCTGAGAGATATCCTATGATTTATGCGTATCACATAAAGTAGATTAGTAATGTTGTGATAAATTTTACAGTTTCACAATTCTTTTTAACTTATAAATTAATACTTTTTGTCTCTATTATAAATAGATAAGAAAAAAATATATTGTATTTCAATTTGGACCTAAATTCGATTAATGTCAAAATTGATTAACAAAATTGATATTATTTTTCATAGATTCTGGGCCTGAGCTGTATATTCAGCATAATCCCTGAAATATCAATAATAATAAATTTATGACCACAAGTTAAAAGTAAAACTATATACATACATCAATTTAGATTGTTTTGCACCGCTTACTCGAGTTGAAAATTAATTGACTACCATTAGGAACACCATACGTTAAGTCGACGATCACCATGCCTGTTAGTAAGTTAGTTTAAATCTATCAACTACTCTAACCATGTGATTAAAAATAGAACCTACGTGTCAGTAGATAAACGAAAATATCTTTAATTTAAGACATTAGAAAAAATCACGTGCTAGCTAACTTTGACTCTTAAAAAATTGACTACCATGAAGTATTTACTTCGTGTGTTTTTTTAATAATATTTGTTACTCAAAACAAAATTGAACGCAAGCTTCGTAAATGCACCACAAAAAGTTCACTTTATGTTGACTAACAACAATAATGGCAACATTTATGCCCACCTGGTACATTTCCATGTAATATGACGTCTAAATGCACCAAATTGAATTTCGTAGGGGACAGTAATACTCGTATGGGCGCTTTATTGCGTTCTGGTTTGTATTACACTGTTTGTGTTGTTACGGCTTACTTTGCTTTTATTTATAGTAACCTCGTGTATGGTCCTGGGAATGTGCATAGTAAAATGTGTGCATATTTGTGTATAAATCAGTATGATGCAATTTTATATTGTGATTTTACGTTAAGGATTCAAATTTGGCGTTTGAATGTATTATAATTTATCCTAGATAGGGCTTTTATCCCGAATTGCTCATTTTATTATCTATATATATAAAAGGACTTGTCCTCACTGACTGAGGTAAGATGCACGCACAGCCGTAACCGCTGTGCGTAGGAACGTGAAATTTGGACAGATGTTTACTTTTGTAATCTGGACATCCACTAAGAAGGGATTTTGAAAAATTTTAACCCTAAAGGGGAGAAATAGGGGTTGAAAGTTTGTATGGAAAAAAAATTAAATCAGCACCGATTTTTATAAAATTTGAAATTTAGATTTTTAAAAGCATTTAATTGAATACGTGTTTCATCGTTTTCTAGAATTCTCTCCCTAAGGGTGCAAATAAGGGGTTGAAAGTTTGTATAGGGTTTTTTTAAATCGTCACCAATTTTTATAAAATTTGAAATTCAGACTCTTAAACATATATAATTAAACACATGTTTCATGGTTTTCTAGAATTCACCCCCTAAGGTTGCAAATAAGGGGTTGAAAGTTTGTATGCGAAAATTCTTAAATCGCCACCGATATTTATAAAATTTGTAATTTAGACTCTTATAAATATGTCATAGAACACATGTTTCATGGGTTATTGGAATTCACCCTTAAATACGCAAGCGAAGCTGCGCGCGTCCGCTAGTTTAGTATAATAGGTAGTCATGGGGCTAGTTGTGGAAAAAATGCAATATTTAATATTTTAATTTCCTCGCTCTAGTAACGACGCAAAGCTCAGCGTTGAGTTCCGCCACTCAACACGCAATGCCTCCAAAATTTGGCGGGAAGTGGGGAACACTTCATTTTCTTAACAGAGTGAATAAAATAAAATACTTTATTCCGCCGACTATCAAACTATGCGACGACGGCACTGCCCCACGACGTCCACAATATTACTTTAAATCTTTTTTTACTGAACTTTTATAATAAAAATGTCAGAAATACACAGAGTTACATTCCAATTTATACCATTAATTTATTACAGAACAGACTATAACGTCGAAACAAACGAGACGTGAAATGCTATCAATTTGATCGTGAAAATGTCGCCAAAGTCAATTCCAGCGGCGTGCCCATTATTGAATCGTCGACAATGCGTAAATAGAGAAGACGTTCGTTGTTATCCTACTTTATATGCAGATTTGTTTAAATCATGTATTTTACTTCTCCTTTTATTCTTAATTTCTTACCGTCTTCACCTGTGGTTATTTGAACCTTATAAAATGTAAAGAAATAAAAGTTTTCATTAGCGAACCTAATGATAAGACACTCCAAGTAGCGTGGCGGAACTTAACTCTACGCGCACCAGAGCAAATGAATAAATATAAAACATTCCTCTAAATGAGAACTGTTCTGGTTCTGGGTTATACAGTCAAACACCGTGGTGCTACACCATGACAGCACCCTTATAAGATACAATTTATCATAAAAAAAATCTCAATTATTCAAATGTTTCTGTAGTTCATCGCTTATGCATCGCTTATTATGAAATAGTAATTTCCTCATATCGCTGCAGACTACTCGTATGTAGCCCTACATTTGAATTACAGGAAATAGGAACGACTGTTCCTACGTAGACTCTACCATGTTTGAAGTAAAGTAGCAATATTGTTTTTAGTGAACAATTCCACTTAATATACCAAAAATACAAAGTTAAGAAGATTATCACAATCTTCACCAATAGACAAGATATCTATGCTTCTAATACAATCTCATAAATATAAAAGAAAAATTCTGCTTCACGCTATATAACACATATAGCTGGGAAGGCGTAAGGGACCTAGTGTTAAGACACTCCGTTCTCCACTTTCTCCGGAATTTTTCGAGGTATTAGGTGTTGAGTCATAAATCAACGCCGTACTCCTTGGTGCTGGAGCGAAGAAATGAAAATATTAATAAATAATAATTCATTCTCCAGCCATCCAGCTATGAAAACAAACATATTAAATATAATTTTATGACATTAAAACTGAAAACCTCATGATTCCTTATGGAAATCAACATTCGTTAACATTTAGGGCACACAAAGTTCAGAGGCGTCAGACCGACTTGGTCGTAAAAATACGAATTTCAACTACCCACAGGCACGAATACCCTAAATAATGGAAAAAATATGCTTTGTGTACACGAGCTAAGCAATGAACGTGACTTAGGCCTTTATGTCTTGGGTAGTAAGTTCGATTCTTGTAACGCCGCCTATGAAGATTATCATTCTGTTATTCTTCGCACTTCGCATTCGACATGTCTTTTCGTAAATGATTATACAGTGTTTTATGTTTCATTTGCATGTATTTAAAGGTAATATTTTTCTTTGTTTTTATTAAAATGGCGACATCTATTACGTTTGTGGGTCTCGTTGTGAATTATAATGTTGGAATATGATTTTGTTGCTATTTATAAAATAAAAACGGTTTTTTGGATAGTGGGGAATATGGCGGTAAAGATTTTAGATATCACGAATTTAGTTTTACCCCGTTTTTGTATGAATCATTGTAAAGTAAGTATTATTAATCGCCATTCTTATCAGATTATAGAAATCATGTAAGTAAATAAAGATTAAAAAGAAAGTTAAGTAGAAAATGAAGAAGTTGTATGTAAATTTTGACCCAAGAAATATCACTTACACTTCAATTAAAACTTGAATGAAATAATAATATAATTCTAAGAGTAATCGGATAAAATTTAATTAAACTTTCATTAGTGTTTTGAATAGTCCAAAGCTCATTTAAAACTAGCGCTGAGCACTCTGGCAACACTTAAATTGAAACATTTAATTTGGTATCACGATTGATGTTGGCAACTTATAACTTTTCCAATATTCAATGTTAGCAAGGAACTTTTTAGAAGCTTTTAAGCCTTTAACTTCACTTCAAGGTATGTTAGTAGAGTTTGATATGTTTGTGTTCATACAATTTTTTAAATAAGAGATAAAACGGCTTTTGTCTCTTTTATAAGATTGGCGTAGATGTTTTGTGTTTTTAAGATAATATTTATATTATATTAATAATTTTGGTGAATTGTAAATGTATTTTTTTTGGTATGCGTATTTTAAATATAGTTGTATGTAGGTGGTACAGATATTGATCTATTTGTATTTAAAAAAATGAAATAATATATTTTTTGTTCTCAGGTACAATCTTCCGCAGATATGTGATAAAAATTAAAACAAAAATAAGTAAAAATGGTAAGTTTACGTCGAGAAACCTGTAGCTCGTTCCGATCTAAAAAATAATAAGTAAAAAATAATACTCCGCCGGGACAGCTGTTAGCTGCCGTGACCAGGATTCGAACCTGGGTTACTACGGCCACAACGTAGGGTCCTAACCACTAGACGATCACGGCTATCGGAGCTACTGGTTATAGTCGCGAAACTGGTCTGTACAATCTATGTATACACTCTGTTGATACACTTTCTCTTTATTGAGATAACGATGTTGCCTTGTAAATTATAAAACGATTGTATAAATGTAGTTCGATCTGATTGGACTGGAAAACATGAATCATTTGGAGTAATTACAACCCGTCGTGGCGCAGTGGAACGGNACAAACAAACAAACAAACAAACAAACAAACAAACAAACAAACTCTTCCGCTTTATTATATTAGTATAGATAATTTTGGTGAATTGTAAATGTATTTTTATGGTATGCGTATTTTAAATAAAGTTGTATGTAGGTGGTACAGAACTTTAATGTTAAAATATTGATCTATTCTTATTTAAAAAAAAATGAAATTATATTTTTTTTGTATTTCAGGTACAATCTTCTGCAAATATGTGATAAAAATAGAAACAAAAATAAGTAAAAATGGTAAGTTTACATCGAGAAACCTGTAGATCGTTCCGATCTAAAAAAAAATAAGTAAAAAATAATACTCCGCCGGGACAGCTGTTAGCTGCCGTGACCAGGATTCGAACCTGGGTTACTACGGCCACAACGTAGGGTCCTAACCACTAGACGATCACGGCTATCGGAGCTACTGGTTATAGTCGCGAAACTGGTCTATACAATCTATCGATATACTCTGTCGATACACTTTCTCTTTATTGAGATAACGGTATTGCCTTGTAAATTATAAAACGATTGCATAAATGTAGTTCGATCTGATTGGACTGGAAAACATGAATCATTTGGAGTAATTACAAGCAGTCGTGGCGCAGTGGAACGGTATCTGACTGTAAACGCCAGTTGTGGGTTCCATCTCTAATCAAAAAAAAAATTAAAAAAACTACGTGAATATTTGCTAAGCGAGTTCGTGGAATAATTTTTTTAAGCCTTATCTACTCTTTTTATTAAGTTTTTTAACGAGAAGAGGAAACTAATACTTATAAAAATGTTCTTTCATTTAATTCGTTCTCTACTAATTCTGTTCCCCAGATGAGGTTGTATTTATACAATTTAATTCTATATTCTATGTTACATGTAGTCGTGTTCAAGTTATGTGTCGCTTGGGTATTGTAGTAAATCCCTAATCCACTTTGCTTAACTGTGGTAGAGTTAATCGTTTATCTTTCCATACATTGTGCACAGTAGTAGAGATGGTAAAACTTACTTATATTAACTTGNTTATTCTCATAATAAAAGTAAAAGCTCGCTTGCATAAAGTTTTTGCGTTATAAGCATTGTTAGAAAAGTGATGTGTGTTCTTCATTTTGTTTTTTTAGCTTCTCACTGTATTCAGCAGGCGATGTAGGCAGAGAGAATCTGGGAAACCATAGTCCAGTAGTAGAAGACAGTCCGCTCCCATTTAAACTCTTACGTTTCTAAAAAATTAAATGAAATAGAAAACCATGAAGCTATTGTAAGGCAAACATAATTCTATTTAAAGCCTTCTTAATTATAGAGTTCTAAGAGGTAAGTATTTAAATAAAATATATATTCCATTAGGTACTTAGTGACAAACCTACAGACAAAACTACTGGATTTACAAAGTAGAAATTTGGCATGTTAGTAGATTAAGCATTGCTGGGGAGCTACGAAAGCTTTATCGAAATTCAAGGGAAATTGGAAAACCGGGATTTTTAATTTTACATCTTAAAGTTCACGAAAACTACGTTGTGGGTGACATCTAGCTTCGTATGATTTAAAAATATACTTTCACATTTTTTTATTATTCGGCATAAGCGTATTACAGTCACGCGATTATTTAATTTAAGAATTAAATTAAGATATGCTCGACTTCTGGCCGAAATGACGCTTATTTTCATATTCATAAATTCATTTTCCTTCTGAATAAAAAGCTTCCACACGTATAGTTCTAATTTGTAGATTTTTTTTATAACTTTATACAAACTATAGATAAGATGGTATGAGTCATTGTATAATTGGATCTGGAGGGGACCGACGATCTGGCCAAGGTCGTGGGAAGGCACTCGACAGACCGTAGGCAGTGCGTGCCTTGGGCGTGAAGGTATTTGGGATAGCTCTATATCCAACAGTGGCTGTTAAAAGGCTGATGTGATAATGATGATGATGATCAAAGATTTTTTGTATATTGACACTACATATAGTACGTATATATATATATGCTTTAATTGATTAATTTAATTTGATAATGTTTAATTGAGCATACCACGATCTTAAAAGATTATAAGGTTTTAAGGTGGAAACATATTAAGAAATTAAATTTTTCCACATATTTTTTTATCAGTTTCAAGCTGTATCACGCATATAGCAGGATAGGCGAAGGAAGAGATAAGACACTCCGTTTCCTACTCTGCCGCTGTTGTAGCCCAGAGTGCTTTGCCATTTTCCTTTTTATTAAATATAATAGCCCTATCTTTACGAGTAAATAAAAGTGAAATATTTCAAGAATTTTCTCATTTCCAGTCAAAGGAAAATATAAAATAAAAATTTAATATAGCATTCATTTTTCATACACTTTGTCGGCTTTCCGCACAAACAGACTGTACGAAACAGTTAAAGTGATATTATGTGGAAAGAACCATTTCCCGAACTACAGTTTTGTATTAAGGTCTAACGTAAATAACTACCTGGTGGTGGTTCTTGAAAGCCTTTCAATGTTGGAGTAAAAATATATCAAGATTAGTTTTAATACAATGAAAAAATATTTAAATGTTTCTATATAGAGTACCCGATTTGTATTAATATATAATTACGAAATTATAATTATTTATTTCTATATATAAAATACTGAGTAGGTAGGTACTACATACACCTGATGAGATTTATAAGTTCGCAAAGAAAGATTTTTTTTTTTTTTTTTTTTTTTTTTTTTTTTATATTTCAACTTTATGATTTATGATTATAGACATAGATATTGAAATGTCAAGGCAGCGCGAATTCGAGACTTTTCGGATTTAGTGGCGGAGCTCAACATCGCAATTTGTCTTAAGAAAGCGGAAAATCATATACTCTCTATCTATATCTATATCTCATACTTATGTTATCACATATACAATATATTTACGTATGATATTTACATCATAACACATTATCAATTCATATTTGAAAAATATAAACTACACTATTAAACAATATAACCTACATATAACATTGGCGACATAAAATTGACAGAAAAAAATATAAATTTTAGAAAATAAAAGAAAAATCGTGTGCTACTTTCATATAGCTTTGCCACGGTCCCTTAGAATATCCGTTTCCGGTCGTCGAAGTGTCAACACTATTCTTAGTTGTCCGTACGAATTCGTTCTAAAAAAATCATTTAAAAGATTAAATTGGAGGAAAACGTAGTTAAAATAACAACACTAGAATAGTAGAAGACATAGATGATACAACTCGTGAATTTTCTCAAGTTCTATTCCACAAAAAGAAAATCCGAACATCCAAGTCAACAATTTGAGGTTAGAAATCCCAGTGTCATAAAACCAGCATAACGCCAGTTTGACAGCGTCAGATTTCATTTTGGAAAGTTGGCATTATCACAGTGCTGCCATTGCATTATACGAAACAAATCATTCATTCTTTACGTTCGGTTCTACGTAATTTATTTTAAGAATATGGAAGGACAATTTCAATTACTATTTGAGAACATGAAGCTAGAAATGCAAATACAGTCCGCCGAGCTAACAAAATCTCTAACGCAAAATATAATGGACCGGATGGACGAAAAGCTCGTTCCTATTATGGAAGAAAATAATCTATTAAAACAAAAAATCAGCAACCTAGAGAAAGAAATTCAAAATCTAAAAAGAGGAAGTAAAGATAATAACATAATTATTTTTGGTCTAGAAGAAACAGAGAAATCGGCTGACGACTTATTTGAAAACATTAAAGAAAATTTCAAAAGGGATTTAAATATAAAATTGGACGAATACGAAGTGAATAAATTACATCGACTTGGAAAGTTTAAAGCCGAAAGCAAACCGAGGCCTGTTTTATGTTCTTTTATAAACGGCTGGAAAAAGAACGAAATTATGAAAAATAAAAAAAGCTTCAAAAAACTATTTGTATCAGAAGACTACTCAAAGGAAGTTTTAGAGAAAAGAAAGGGTTTACAACCAAGGTTATTGGAAGAGAGAAAGAAAGGGAACATCGCTTTTTTGAAATACGACAAACTAATAGTCAAAGAGCCAACCTCAGATAGAAGGAAAAGAGAATTATCTAGCTCTCCACAGACAGCCTTGGATACTCGAATCCAGCCTAAAAAGCAACCAACGCTAAGCTCAATCAAAGCTAGCAGGATGAGCGCCTTTGATGTTAGGAGACCCCGATCAAACTCATTGACGAATGTATCAAACAACAATGTAATTCACGATTGCCAATAGCAACTAAAAACCGACAAACGGAAAGTTCAATCAAGTTTAAACAAAAATAAAGTTAAAACAAAGCTTTCTCCCCCAAGCCGACTGGTCCTCGTGGGGGATGAAGACCACAACCCTTCAATATTACCGGAAAGTAAAGATAGTTATAGAAGTCCTAAGATTTATATCGCAGCCCTAAACGCACTTACACTTAAAAGTGAAGAAAATCTTTTAGAACTAACATACGCCCTGAATCAAATCAAATGGGATATCGTCGGCCTCAGTGAAGTAAGAAGGATAGGAGAAAGAATTATTTCTTATCCAGACTTTTTATTATATCATATAGGAACAACTCCTGGTCATCACGGCGTGGGTTTCATTATCAAAAAATACCTCATAAACTACATAGATGGATTCATAGGAATCTCAGAGCGGATAGCAATGGTAAATTTAAAGTTACCAGGATATAAGGATGCTTGGTCCATTATACAAATTTACTCCCCTACAGAAAAATCAGACTTAGCAACTATAAATACTTTTTACTCAGAGCTGAACAAAATAATCCAAGAACACGCTCACAAAAACCTCATCGTAATGGGTGATTTTAATGGGCAAATTGGTGCAAGACGTCCTGAGGAGAACACAATAATTGGACCGTTCACATATAGCAATAAACCGAGATCTAGAAATGGGGAAAAAATCACAAATTTCGCAAAGGGAAATAACTTAATAATTTTAAACACTGTGTACAAGAAGAAGAAGAAAAAGATGTGGACCTGGACATCTCCAGATGGGAAAACAAAGAATGAGATTGACTTTATGATGACAAATAAAAGTAACTATTTCACTAACTTCAACATTATAAGCAAATTTAACTTTAATACAAACCATAGACTGATCAGAGCTGAATTGAAAACTAGGCAACCAAAAAAATCAAGACCAAGACATAAACTAGAAAAAGATAAACTTAACAAACATCAAATGGACCAAATAGAAGCGGCACTCAGGGAAAAATTTAAAAAATTCAAAGGGGAAACCAAGAATTTAAGTACACAAGAGAAATATGATTGGATAGAAAATACAATTAACACCCAGATAAAGCTCCATTCAAAATCAACAGAACAAAAAAATTGGCTATCAACTAACACTATAAATTTATTAGAACAAAGAAACAATTTAATAAACTCAAGGGACGCAATTGATAGGAGAAGTCGTCTGACGGAAATCAGTAAGAAAATCAGAGAAAGCACAAGACTAGATAGGAAAAGACATAGATTAGAGACTATCGAATATTTCATAAAGGAATCAGGAGGTGTCAAAAAAGCTTTTAAGGCTCTAACAAATTCTAAGGACTGGGTTGTAAAAATTAAAAATAAAAGTGGTATGTATAACCAGCGAAGAACAGGCATATTAAGTATTGCTACAGATTATTACAAAAAACTATACGAATGTTGTAATTTGCAAGACCTAGCAGATCTAAAGGACAATTCAAACGTCCCGTGTATCCTTCAGGCCGAAGTTGAAAAAGTTATAGATTCTCAACCGAAAGCCAAAGCACCAGGGCCTGATGGAATTAGAAACGAAGTAATAAAACACTGCAAAGAAGTCCTAACGCCAGTACTCACTGATATATTTAACGATATAATTAACACGGAAATTATTCCGCAACAATGGACCGAGTCTAATATTATCTTACTGTATAAAAAAGGAGACAAATATGAAATTGACAACTATCGCCCTATTAGCCTTATGTCCAACTTATACAAGATATTCGCTAAAACACTGCTGAAACGAATTGAGGGACCATTAGACGAGCAACAACCTATTGAGCAAGCAGGATTTCGCAAGGACTTCTCAGTAATCGACCATATTCATGCAGTGCGCCAAGTTCTTGAGAAATACAAAGAATACCAACTTACCTATTACATGGCATTCATTGACTACAGCAAAGCTTTCGATTCTTTGTACCATGGAGCGATTTGGGAGGCATTGTCAGAACAAGGAGTAGAACACAAATATATCAGGTTAATAAGAAACGTATACCAAAATAGTTCAGCAAAAATACAGTTAGAAAAGACGGGTGTACCATTTAAAGTAGGAAAAGGGGTCAGACAAGGGGACCCTCTATCGCCGAAACTATTCTCGGCGGTACTTGAATCAATTTTCAGATGCTTAGATTGGGACAACCTGGGCATAAATGTCGATGGTAAGTTACTAACGCATCTAAGGTTCGCAGATGACATTGTATTATTTGCTAATACCTCGGAAACAATCTGTAGTATGATAAATGAATTAGCAAGAGAAAGCGAAAAGGTGGGACTGAGATTAAACCCTGATAAAACACGAGTGATATCAAACGGAGAGGAACATCCCATAAAGTTAGGAAAAGCACAAATAGATTACACAGACGAATATATCTACCTTGGGCAATTAATGACTCATAATAATGCTGTGAACAAAGAAGTGGAGAGAAGAATTACTAATGGCTGGAAACGATACTGGAGTTTTAAAGAGGTCATGAAAGATAAAAAACTTAACATTCAAATTAAAAGTAAATTATTCAACACTTGCATACTACCAGTGCTAATGTATGGTAGCCAAACTTGGAGTTTGACACAGAATAACATAGGAAAACTAGCAAACTGTCAACNCCACCGATTTTTATAAAATTTGAAACTTAGACTCTTAAAAATATTTCATTGAATACATGTTTCGTGGTTTATTTTAATTCATCCCCTAGGGGTGCAAATAAGCGGTTGAAAGTTCGTATAGAAAAGTCTCTAAATCGCCACTGATTTTTATAACATTTTAAATTGAGACTCTTAAAAATATTTCATTGAACACGTGTTTCATAGTTTATTAGAATTTACCCCTAAGGGTATTATTACCCTATTATCCGCAGGCGAAGATGCGCGCGTCCGCTAGTCAATTCATATTTGAAAAATATAAACTACACTGTTAAACAATATAACCTACATATAACATTGGCGACATAAAATTGACAGAAAAAAATATAAATTTTAGTAAATAAAAGAAAAATCGTGCCCTACTTTCATATAGCTTCGCCATGGTCCCTTAAGATGTCCACCGAACTGTGACTCCCCAACACGAGCAAGCGTCAAAGAACGGTGTCGCTTACAAAGGAACGTCAATCGAGCCGCGACCAGCGTCGCCGAGCGATATTTTTAGCTATTTCAATTAGCTTTTAGCGTTCTAGTGTTAAATTTCCTAATATTAAAGTCGAGCTTCATTTAGTTACAAGCTACTAATATATTTTAATGGAGCAAAGTAATTTGTAGAATATGTTATATTTTTTTACTTTTTATAACTCTTTCTCTCTCTCTTTATATAACGTAGTTTTTAGTTCAAATCTAACCTGAACTAAAAAAAATCTTAGGATTTATTATACTTACACTTCACGTTGTATCCTGCTTGTAGCAGGGTAGCTAGAAGGATCCAAGTGGTAAGACACCTCGTCCTCACACACCATCCAATTTTCAAAAGATTGGCGAGTTGAATGGCGGAGCTTGACGCTGCGTTTTGATATGTTACCACAACCAGGAATTCATTCACACGAGTGGGAATCGAATTAATAACCCATCCCGTTTTCTCCTTTCTTAAAATACGAATATGATATGAAAATGCAATTTCGTTATTTTTATAGCTCAAATTATGTCTTATAAAGTGAAACGTGTGGTATAAAGATGACACACCTAATGGTTTACGATCGCATTCGCCTGATAGGTTTTAGTCACGGAAACTAGAGAACTTCCATTTCCTCGCCCATTACTTATAAACTAAAGATACGTTTGCAACTCGTGTAATTTCAATTTATAGTTCTATAATATGAATGCTATTTATATATAAAATTGGATTGTTTTGTAGTATGTAACTGGTTTTTTTAAAATCACCTAAATTTGTGTGTGTATGATACAAAGCGCGGCGTTAACATGCGATACCTTCAGTATTAAGCGAAAAAAGAGAACGACAGTGTCTTAATGGGAACGAAATGTCTTTATTCTGCCTATCTTCTATCTTCTATGTGCAGGATACAGCGGAAAAATGATATTTTTTTAAAAATAATCACGATTTACCGCACCACACCAACACCGCACCAACTTCAGTCATAATATCTCAAATCTTGTAAACAGCAACTATTTAAAATTTCCACGCCTCCCAAAGTCCAAAACTCGAAAGGAAGCAAAGTTCCGCTATAACCAGTTAATTTTCAGATACAACGCCAATTTAGGTCATAACATAAGCCTTGTTATGAAAGTTAGGCGCCCGCGCCATTAGCGGGCTGCCTTATGATGGCTATAAGCTCGATATACGACGTGGATAGGCTTGGAGCACTTTGACCTTAAATGTCAAGTGTGATATTAGAAAATTGTAGCTTTTTGTAAGGAAAAGACAGGTCTGTTTGTAAACGCGACGGTTGTGGCTTCGATTTTTACTCGGTGAAGTAAATTTATTTTATTCCTTAGCTCTGGTAACAAGAAAGTAAGCTACATTAAAGATTTTAATATTAACATAGTTCTTAGTCTTTTGTTTGGAAAACTAAGAATGTATAAATATAGATATACACAACGTTTTTGCAATAGATACATATTTATTTATAAATATATTTGTTTAACCTGATTTAAGATTAGCATAATATCTTTATCTCCTCTTGGTTTATATATATCAAGCGTATATGGGGAGTATCCGCATATAACAGGGCCAGTGGAGAGAATTTCGTGTCAAAGCACTCAGTTACTCATAGCTGTACTTTGCCATGTTAAAACGAGGAAATGAAATTACAACCATTTCCATTCCCACAACCAGTTCAATTCCGCCACAAGGACATATAAAAATATTTTTAATTAATATATTAAAATAATATTCGTACCTACAAGGTAATTAAGGAGGTGCTACGCCAAGACCCAGTGATACGTACTTAACGACGCATTAACATTCGCTGTAGCGTGACTCTGTCACGTGATGAAATTCCCCCCTTAATTAAACCTCCCACTAAAATCCAATATTCTGCAAGCTGTAAAACGTTCAATTTAACTTGATTTAAATATAAAATTAAATTAAATAGTCTTGCATATATAGGTATACATTTTGTTATATATGTTATGCTTTTACCAGGTTTAAAGAGGCAGTCGTGCCTCAGTGGTAGGTATACACGTGTGACTGTAAACGTGACGGTTGTGCGTTCGATTCCTGCTCGGGGTAAAGGATTATTATTTGTTAATATTTTCATTTCTGGTAACAAGGCAACCTGCTGCAGGAAAAGCTATAAAAAACACTTAGTTACATACGAGTTTTCATAAACATGCATCAATATTACACTAAACAACCACCAACAGTCCACCGGCAATAAAACTTGATCCATCGAGAGTAGTTTGAAACTAGTCGGCTGGTAGACCGACTAGAATTTATATAACCTGGTATAAACTTATAGTTTTAAAATATGTTTTTTTTTTGTTTTAACTGTCAATGTATATTTGTGTATTTTATAGTCCCTTTTTTAAGAATATATCAACAAATATTGCATATCAATTAAGTGTTTCTTTTCAAGTAACTTTTTATAACTTTATTCATCATTATCATCATCAATATATCACTCCGTCGTAGCGCAGCATTTGATTGTAAAGAACACGGTTGACTGTTCGATCCGCCGTCGGGGTACATGTCATATTTGAATTATTTCCATTTCGCCGCTCCAGTAAACACAGTTCGGCGTTGAGTTCCGCTATTCAACGCACAATATTCAAATTCGGGCGGTGCGTGGAATACAGAAAAGACTGTCTTAATACTTGCATCCGTCTGTCATACCTTACGAAAAGAATATTAATTTCCTAAGTTTTTGACATTAACATGGATAAAATATAACCTTACAACATTCCAATAACTTCTATAAAAATGTTTATAGCTGCCTCAAGTTTCGCCTTCACAAACTTAACCTGCGCGTCGCTCAAGTACAAAACCAATTTATTTATGTGCACCAACACGATAATAAAGTTTCCCGTTTAAAATACCCCACGACGACGTTGGGGGAAGAATTAATAATATTACAATGTGTTGCGTCTTAATTAAGTCCACAGATGTTGACAAATGAAATATATCATATTTGCCCAAGATCCCAGGGCCCTCAGATATACATCATTTTAGCAAAGCTAAAATTTTGAGGGCTCAAATCTAAAATGTAGTTAAATTTTAAGTATGCGCACTCACTAACTTAAAAGTGGGGCCCTTTCATAGGTAGCGCTAAATAAAGGTATATTTCTGTCTGGGTTGAGATTGAGATTATTTTTTTTTTGAATTGAATAATTGAGCCATCAGATTGGTCTGGGTATTTATAAGGGTCTTGAAATAGTCCGTAAGTAATAAAATATTTTGCCCCAATTTTACACAACTTTTAGGACGTCTAGCAAGAGTAAAGGCCCAAATAAAGTGTCTGGTAATAATAAATATACATTTTTTACATTATTCGTAAAAACATATTTAAATACTTTCTACTTTAACGTAGGTGAGCGTGTACTCAGAAAGGGCCCCATTATCAAGTTAGTAAGTACGCATACAGTCTTAATTACATATTAGACTATTGATCCTCAAAATTTCAGTTTTGCTAAAATTACGTAGGTCCCTGGGGCACTGGGATCTCAGTCCATATTTGTATATACCGACGCACTCGTAATAAGCCGATTTTCAAGATTTATGCAATACAAGATAAGGCGTTTGTAGATTTGGGGCTTAGGACAATATTTACATGGAACTGATTAAAGCGAAATTTAATTTATGCGTTGATAGAACTGTTGTGCGTGTTCTCCAAAATTATATTTAAATGGTACTGAGATAGTTTGTTGTATTTTTATTCTAGTTTAGATTTCTCTGGGATATGCAGCGTAGAAACACCAATTCCTACAGAAACGGGAAAAATACAGGGTCAATTTGTTATATATCATTTGGACAAACAGAAAATATCTGTATAATTCGCTGAAGAAAATGCATATGTATTAAAGAATAGCAATATTAAATATTAATCCGAACTCAAATTGACTCATTTTATTAATCAACTACGTATGAGGGAGGTAGAGCAATTTAGATGATAATAGTCAGTTATTGTTTATTTAATTGTAGTTTTTTCGATTCGTAAGTTTATATATGTATATTTATAGAAGGAATTGAACCTAAAACCCTCCCTTTTACAACTAGACTGTTTTAGAAGGCCTCTTAAATATATTTTAAAGTACTTAAAATACTATCACAATATTATAGAACATAATTTATCAACCAGAAGGTGAAATGTTAGCACTTTTGTCCAAACTGAGAACTTTCGTAAACGTTGCCAAATCAGCTTAAATCTCGGAAACAATTTTCAAGTAGTTTTGGGTCACTCGCCCGTCCGACTCCGAGTTTGATCTTGTTTCCTACTTTCTATCTTATAAGTTTAAATACTTACTGAAAAAAACTCATTTCTTCTTTTAAATTTTCTTTTACTTATATATTGCTAACTAATAAAGGAAATAGATAAATAACTAATGAAGGGAATAGGTATTATACTAGATTAGGACCACAGTTTCGTTTGAGTAGACCTTATGACTCTTGAAGTGCTATAAAAACACTGAAACGTGGTCATCAATGGTTACTGACTTACATTCACATATGTCAACAAACATAACTCATGCACACTTGTGGTTCATCCACATGTACACATAACACAGCGGAAAGTAGGGTAGGTACGTTAATATCTTAATAGAAACGGAGTGTCTCTACACTAAATTCCCACCTTCTTTCTGCCTGCCAGGTGCGGGATACAGTGTGAAACTAAAAAAAGACCTATGTAATTGTTATCATGTCACGCTATTGAAGCTATGTGTGTCGTAGTGTATAATAATTCTAAGTGAAAATACTCTAGCAAATTGGTGGTAATCGATAGCGTTGGTAGCTATTATCAGTGCTGTAGCTACCGTGGGTATATATGTACAGTCGTAGGAAAAAGTTGATATTAATTTCCTGTAATACTATATAACCAAATTTTATTAAATAATGTAAGCCATTTCTACTTATCAAGATAGGAACCACGAACATTTATATTTTTTAATTTTGAAAGTTTTTAAGAAAGCTTCCTTCCTTATTAAGTATATTTGCTCAAATAAACGAAAACAATTCACCTTTGACACCTAATGTAATAAATCAGCTACACGGTGTAGCCCGCATACGGCAGGGTAGGCTGAGGGAACCTAGTGTTAAACACTCTGTTCCCCATTATTAAAAAAGTAAGATACAGATTGTAGAGCACTTTTCTGTGTGACTGTACACCGAATAAATTATACATAAGAATCAGCATCTCGTATTCTTTTGCTTGTTTTTTAAACAACCTCTCCGCTTTAATGGAAAGTGAACATTAGCGATAATGTTCCAGTCGGTTCCACGCGTTTGCTCTTAAAGGGATATCTTTATTGTATCAGGTTGTTCTTGTACTTTTTGGACTAAGATTTACTAATCTTATATTTTAATTATATCACACTAGCTTTTTATCATTTAATTATTACAATTGGAATAAAAGAAAGTGTAAAACTAGACAGAGTACAACATAACACTCTCCATTTGCCTATGTGCTCTAGGTAGGTGTGATCGACACAGACGTGCAGCTGAAAATATTTGGGTAATATACTGGTCGTTGCCCGCAACTTTTTTTATGTTATTCATAAGACGTAAAATAGAAAACCCCGCTTTTCGTCAATCCCATGTTCCCCCACTCTCGCTAACCTAACCCAAGTAACAATTAAAAAAATACAAGAATACTAATTGTGTAATTGCATTTTATACTAACAAAATCCTGGATCTGGATTCTCATATAAGAACCCACGACTATCGTTTCTAATAGTACAATAGCAAAGGAAATTAATTATTAATAGAATTTTTCTTTACTAATTTAATTAAAGAAATATTATTTATTATACGAAATACCGGAAAACATGTTTACCTTTATTTTTCAGTCCATTAATTTAACTGCCCAATTGCCACGATATAACGTCGTTACGAATTATATATATTTAGTATGAAAACATACGAGGTTAAATTGTACCATTTTATACATAGAATCTTTAAATAAATGAAAACATTAAATGGTTTATTTCTTGGCGTAGGAATCGAACCCACAATCTGTCACGTTTACGGGTTCACTTACTTGTTCCTCTGCGCCACGATGGCATAACAAACTCTTCAGATTCTAAATATTAGTGTGGATTTATACTAATACTTATAAAGCTGGTAACTACGATTTCTCTTAAACGTTCTTATTAAAAAAGTTGTGAAAATTATCTATTATTTTCCTAAAATATATCTTTATGGTAATATTATTTTATTATCCTACTTTAATAAAAAATATAAACAATTAAAATAAATTAAACTCCCGTATTTATAACATTTTCTTTAAATTACTTATGACAAAAAGTGTAGGCCACCGAGAAACTAAACCTCGTTCGACTTCAGTATTAAATTAGTCACGAATTTTCATATACCGCACCGTTTAGAACAGAAACGATTATAACGGAAATGGAAATGGCATTTATATACTTGTCATGATATGACTTAAAAAAGGTTCCCATATTATATTTACTGTTGAAAGCCACTGATTTATCTTACACTGTCCACAAGTTAAAATAAAACTCAAAGTATATACTACATTCCACTTGCGCGAAAATTATTGACAGCTATATGTCAATGAAACTTTTATAACACTTACTACTTCCGGTACAACCGATTTTAATTAGTCAATTTAATAATAGATAAGTAAGTATTAATCAAACCAGTGACTTACTTTAATGAAATTTTTGAGCAGAAACTGTATAATTCGATGGTAAAATAATGATTTTTTTGCTGTTTGTGTTTACGTCACTTGTAGCTGACTCCGTAAGCTGTGGCCTTATCCACTTTACACGGGTGATAAAAATAATAGAATGTTGTTCAATTAGTCAGAATGGCCGATATAAGCATTAAGATTATTACGATTGCGACCCGCGTAACCAAATTTTTCGATATAGCGTTGTAATATTTTAACCTACATTAGTTACTGATATTAACATTTAGCGTTAAAATACATTCTATGGTAAAAAACAATTTTTAATACTGTTTTCATTTCATATATACATATGTATGGACAGACATTGTCAGTTTTCGGTATTATTTCGTTAGTATACAGGATGGAATTGTCAGCATCACTTTAAATGAAACCACAGTTTTAACTACTCTATAAAAGCCTAATATATTAGGCAATTTCAATTCGGAATTCGGAGGCAATTCGGAAAAAAAATAATTCCCAAAAATTAAAAAGTTATTTTTTCAAACAAAATAAATAATTAAATTATCGTTATAAAATAAAACGCCATTTGTAAAGAATAACATAGGCACGCACACACTTACCTGTCAAATCGGAAACGTCGCACACGTATGTGTGCGTCACACGAAATACAGGTATGGATAAAAATCGTGAAATGAAAAAAAAATCCTACGTCCAAACTGTTGAGGTACCTTGTTTAATTTCTTAGGTGTGGGTTTGAAATATATTACCCTATATGCAGTTTCAATAAAAGAAGCGCTGCCTCTTCCACCCTGTATATAGAGACTGAAGAGAAAAGAGAGAGAGAGAAGAGAGACTTGAACTTGAAGAGAGAGAAACTTGAAGTTGCGGGAACTTAACGCTGCGTTTTTAAATACATTTACAGCTGATNTTATTGACAGCTATATGTCAATGAAACTTTTATAACACTTACTACTTCCGGTACAACCGATTTTAATTAGTCAATTTAATAATAGATAAGTAAGTATTAATCAAACCAGTGACTTACTTTAATGAAATTTTTGAGCAGAAACTGTATAATTCGATGGTAAAATAATGATTTTTTTGCTGTTTGTGTTTACGTCACTTGTAGCTGACTCCGTAAGCTGTGGCCTTATCCACTTTACACGGGTGATAAAAATAATAGAATGTTGTTCAATTAGTCAGAATGGCCGATATAAGCATTAAGATTATTACGATTGCGACCCGCGTAACCAAATTTTTCGATGTAGCGTTTTAATATTTTAACCTACATTAGTTACTGACATTAACATTTAGTGTTAAAATACATTCGATGGAAAAAAACTAATTTTAATACTGTTTTCATTTCATATATACATATGAATGGACATACATTATCAGTTTTCGGTATTATTTCGGTAGTATATATAGAGACTGAAGAGAAAAGAGAGAGAGACTTGAGCTTGAAGAGAGAGAAACTTGAGGTTGGGGGAACTCAACGCTGCGTTTTTAAATATATTTACAGTTGATATATGCTTTTGTTCTCTTTACGTTACCTTCTCCGCTGCTGTCTATAGCACTCGCATCATTCTATTCTTGCATAATACATTTATGTACATAATTTATTATTCTTTGATCTTCTCAATGTGGCCAAGACATTTGTTTATATTAAGTAACATAATTACTTATTTGTAAACTTTTATTGAATTATAAACTTTAAATCACATAAAATAATATTAAACTTTAACACCCAAAATTGACAAACATGACCTTCTCGTTTAGCATTTTATAAAGCAATATCTGAAACTTTCTCGGCACAACATTATTTATGCTTTAATGCATAAATTGCTATGTTTTAATAAAACATGAACAGGTAAGGTAAAGCATACCAATCTCTAAAGTAGAAAAATTTTCAATTTATTCGCCGCGAAGGAATTCTGAAGGTTATTATGGAATTCCGCAAATACTTCACGTCGAAGGACCGCTGGACGGGAGAGGAAGGTAACAAGTTAAACTATGTTCACCTTAAATGGACTTAAAGTCGAACATATAACTTATGAAACTTATGTATGTGGATATGTAATTATGTTGCTATATACATTTAAGTTATGGTTACTGACTACTGAAAAGGTTATACCCGGTAATTTACATTCACATTTTTGAAAATATGTAGGTATGTAAACTTGAAAGGGTGGCCTATTCCTATTCGGTAAATAATTTCATACTCTTAGCTTTAATAGAACAGGAATTCGAGAAAACATAAAAAAAGAAGAGAGAAATTGAACTACGTAGAGAGGCCAGACTGCGTCTGTAAAAAGGGCGAGTTCTGGGTTCCCCATTCGAGGAATTGAAGTAGTATTTCACACACTACGACTGGCCTCGAACAAAGATTATATTCCATATACACTCGTATTGTGTTTAATTTTCTTTAAATATAGTTTCTCAGTTAAAAATAATATAGCCCTATTCCTTTATTGTTAAATTTAAAGCGAGTCTTACTACTTGCAACAAAACCCTTTTAACACATGAAAAGGATTGATTTTCTTGTAGATGTTTTTCATCTAAAATGAATCTCTTAAATTAGCTGTAAATTCAAATTTGGTGCTATATAAGTATATACTAGTCTTCTTTTACATCAAGTCAAGCCAGTTTGCAGTAAAACCGCCGTAAAAAGTGTATTCAGCACAACGTCTCAGCCTTTAATACCGTACCTATCGGTAAAATACCCAAATAGAGTGTCAAGAAAAATCACATTGCAGAGCCGGATATCCGGAACAGGATTTCTGTTAGTGTCTCTTTGGCCACTGAACGTATGTCTGGTCTAGGGGTTTTCAGGTTTTATTTATTTATTCTTATTTAAATTTTTAGGTAAACAAGAAAATATTTATCAATTCATTTGTATAGTGTTTTTTATTCATATTAGTATATTACGCTTTGGATTTGATTAATACTTTTTTATTTAGTTCAAATTATGATTAAATTTCATTTTAAAGAAATTTCTATTTAACACATCATTAATTCTGTAATTTTTTTTTTATTACAAGTCTAAGTAATAACTAGTTAAAAGAAAAAGCTGAAATCACACTAACTAAATAAATAACATTTTTATCTATAAAACGACTTTATATTCGTTTCATTTTATTGCCTTATAAAAATAAATATTCTAAAGTAAAAATTTATTACGCTGTTAGAAATATATCATGACATATGATACTGTTGCAGTCGTTCGTAAGAAACTCATACGGTACTAAGAATTCTAAACACGCCAACATGACCCAAAGGTTGATAGCCTCGTCTAGCCAGAAGGAAAACTTTAAAAAGGCTAACCTATATAAAATTGAAAGATACAGGCATGACTGTTGCGCCAGATTTTTTGTTCAATAGGTCTTAAATGGATGATGGAAAAATATAATTTTTGACTTTTAGATACTTTTGAACTGGATTTCTTAGACCTATGTATAAATATTTATTTGATGAAAAGTAATATTGTCTTTTGTATATTTTAAAAAGGTAGATACTTAAACTTATTGCCATAAAAAATAAATTTTAGTGTTAAATTTGAACCCACTACCACTTATATCTCCACTATAATTTGCAAACTTGATATTCTCACTTAAATTATATTCAAAAACTTTTGTTTCTCTCCAATTACTTTAAAACAAGTAAATTTTGGGAAATTAATGTGTGTCACAACTAGTTATAACTTTAGTATCATTCATTAACTTAACTAAAATAATACTTTGGGGAAGGAGTCCGTGTACTGAAGTTGCTCATAATATATTCTCTTAAATTTATTTATAAATTGTATATAACTAACTTTTTATGTTTATAATAGATGATATCTGTTTGAAGAAAGTAAACAACTAATTAGTGAACTGAGTGTCTTAACACTAACACTGGGATCTGTCTATCATGATGTGTGCGGGATACAGCGTGAAGCTAAAAAAAACTATGTGCGTGTAAAAATCTTGTTGACAAGAATAATTCCATGGAGGTTTATTATACACATATCATAATCATTTTAATGATTATAGTATATTCTCTGAAAAGAATTATTATTGTTATTTAACATTATTCGATATATTTTGCTAATCTTAAGTCTAGTTTCGTTCTAACATACTGAAATTACTGACAATACTTACTGAAGTTGTAATCTTTAGTTAATGTTAAAAGTATAAAAAAAATGATAAGACAAATCTCTTTCTCCAATCGATGTTAATTGAATTGAGGTCCTTCACACCAGATTAATTCCGGAGGGAACCTCTTAAAAACTTTTCCCCTCCCATTTAAGAGTGAACTTTTATCAAGCAACACTTCATACAAATTGGAAAAGGAGCCTTAGGTCCATTAAGTAAATCCAATTTCTTCAAATTGTCCGGCCATCAGACGAGCTGAGAATAAATTTACTTCTGCCGTATCGCCACTTTGAACAATTGTAACACGTAACATACTCGTCGAGTCAGCGAAACTAAAGACTTATTAGGATCTGAAATTGTAAAATGAACCAACCGTTCGTAGCTCAAACTGAAATTAAACTGGGTGCAAAATTTCCCTGCTCTGAGATTATTTACATTGAATGCTCTTACGATTGGAATCTATTATAAAGTACATATTTTATACCTTAATTGTATCTACTATTAATATCTATGTAAAGAATTAGAATATATTAATTTTGTATTTTTTTATATATACGTTATTTATTGTTTTCTTTGACTTATTTACCTTACTTTGAATAAAGATGAAGAACATTTACTGCGTGTCAAGTGGCTTTCGAGCTAAACAATAATTAAGATTCGATTCTATAGTTGCAGGGGACGCAGTAAGGTTCGTCTAAATTGGCTAATTCGTTGTAATTATATATAGTAGTCACCGTCTTTTATTACATACATTTTGAGTAAAAATTTCACATCCTAGACCCGTTCACCTATTATATGACTAACAAGAAGAACTACACGCCGTTCATTTATTTACAAACAGAGAACAATAAGAGATCTAAAGTTAATTACATCGAAACAAAAATCTAAAGCTCTAAGCTCTAATAACATAGACGTCGTAGTTATCAATTAAGTACAAAACAATTCCAAATAGTTTTCAATATGCGACGTTTCCACATATGAGGTTGGTTCGGCTTTTCAAATAGTCGATTGCGCTGGTAACTTGATAAGGCTTTCTAACTTCCTGTTTTAAATTATTCACTTTCAATTGAAATTAAACCTTAATAATTTTAAATAAGGTTGTTTTTCTAATAATTTCTAAGGGTGGTAAATATGTTTTAAATTTATGTAGGAACTAGCGTGTGTCACGCAATGCAATGCATAGACGAATGTCTACGATCTTGGATATCGATTCAACTGATACAAAGTTAATTATGGATTTAAATAGACAATATTGTAATGACGCCGTTATGGTGAAATTGGATGGTGTGTGACTTAACACAAGATTTAAATAAGAAAATAATAATCAGAACCGATGTTAGATTATTATATAATTATATTAGTATATATATGTAAACAAAGTGGTATGTAAACAAACCATTAGTATATAATTATATTAGTATATGTATATGTAAATAAAGTAAAAAAAATTGCGGCCATATAGAATTTTCTATCGTAACGCAGTGGGAAAACAACCGACTGACAAACTAAAGTTGAGATGAGTGAGTGCCACTTAGTATGCATTGTTTCAAATCAGGGAAGGAAAGGAGTGCCTTGACACTATCTACAATGTTATGCAAGAAAAAACATTAAACTGAATCCAATATATTATCTTTGTTTTATTAAAGTACATATTTTAGTGATTGTAAGTAAGATTAAGATAATTTCTATACTCAATAATATTAACATTATATTATTTACTGAATGTAATTACACGAGCTATTTGACTCCACTCTCATTTAACATGCCCTTGGAAAATTTACTCTGGAGTATTTGAAGTGTACTTACAGCCCACTGAAGTAATTAGAGTAGGAGGCCGTCTCAAGTTTCAATTTTCTTTTATATTATAGTATTATAATAGTTAAAAATTTATTGTAGTGTTTTAATGTAATGCAATCTCATTATATTTACTTATTTTAAATCTGATGGAAGTGTTTTAATAACTAACGGAGTGTCTTAACATTCTAAGTAACGAAATGACATTTTTCCGAGAGGGAATTTGTTCCACTAGGCAAGGATAGTATCAAAAATTATATAAAAAATATCAATATTTTTAATTTACTGAAGTGAAATTCACCTTATATTTTCTTGAATTTTTATAAAGTAAAAAACTTAAATTGATCTATATATGTTTTTAACTGTTATTGTCCTGTCTATTAATTAAATATCCTCTCAAAGAACATTTTTATATCTTTTTTAAATAAAACTGCATAACTTATCTAAAACAAACAAAATCTATAGTAAACAAATCTCACCGTATTTAAGTTTAGCAAGCTATATATTTTTCAACTCGAAGTCCCGGAGCTTCTGCACTTGAAATTGGCCAATTAATTAGTTCGGTCTCAACCCATCCTCAGTTTATAAAAGGAATTAGCATACAAATTGGAAAGTTTCCGATCAACCGATACGATATGTATAGTGAGTATTTGTGACTTTCGTACTTGTGTGCATTTTCTATTGAGTAATTCATAACATATTGTTAGGTATACATTATAAGCAATAACAACGTTTCTTAGAAATTCCAAAGATTGTCAATTGGGATTTGAAACAAGAGAAGTGAAAACAGTTTATTGCTTATTGTCTTGTCTCATTTAATTATTATAAGAGAATTGAGGTTTCAATCTCTGTGAAAGGAAACTGACGTACCGTTAGTTCGGTGCAAAGTGCGGCAAGTACATTGCAACCTCCCCATCATGATTTTTGTACTAGCCTGGGAACCTTGAGTTAACACAGTCCGTTCGAATTAAATCACTTCCGTTCCACGATCCTATCATGAAATATTATAAACACAATAGCTGTTTAACAAACTAATGTAAATTAAAATACATTTTGAAATTGTATTTGTAAATTATAAACTACCTCATGGTAAAGTAATATTATATATTTTGCAACAATAGAATTTTGGTCAGTATCCGAAGCATTTGCAGTTCATTAAGTATTCCCTTAACGTAATGGAGAGGACAAGGGTACGATTCCTATTAATTACTAAGCACCGACCCTGGTCCAGGGCTATCCCATCTTGAGATACTGCAAAAACAATTAGTGATCACAAAAGCCTATCGCTGTCTTGAATTAAGTAGTAACTCGGGATAGTGGGGACGTTTTTCGTTAATGTTAGAGTAGCAGCATTATATTGATGGCGGTACTCAGAGGTGTCAATTAATAAACAGGTAAATAGATATTTACTATTCTAAATTGTAAATGACGATTAGGAGAGCTTTATTGTATTAATGTTATTACACAAATATAAAAATGTGAACTTGGTACTAGTATTTACTGTACTGATTTGGACAAAATTCAATTACTGCAAAATATAATATAACATAATAAGAACAAAACAAATATAATTTTCTATATAAATATAAACAAATCAGTTTCGCGAAGTATCTTTGCCCATAAAAAATCTATACGCCGAATGGTGTAAACATGATAAGTTAATTTGATCACTCGATAAAGTATACTTATTCTCCACTTTATTATCGCAAGGTTCTATCTTATTTAATTAACTCTTGTACCAAGGATAATGCGGCACTATCCAAACAGAGAAAGAAAACAGATTTTGGCAACATCACTGATACGTGCCTGAATAAACTGAACGTGACCAAAACCAAATAATATGGTTTAAACTTATACAGCCTATAGCAGGTGTGTTTGTTTGTCCTGCAATATCTGCGTGACTGTGAAGAAAACAAATTGCTTTTTATATCACTTTTTTATATTTATAATAATAGTTTTAACGCGTATACAGTACCGGAACTTGGTCTCAAATAGACTAATAAGGTTTTTAATTTTTTTTCACTCTATCACGCACACATCAAGATAGGGAACTTAGTGTTAAGATATTTCGTTCCCCATTTTACCCTGCAAAACTATATTCATTTAATTGTCAAACTATATTCATTTACTTAAAAAAGTTATTTAAATTATTATTTACATCTATTTATTAATATTAACAAACTGACCTATATATAGATCATTTTGTTACAGGTATCAATGAAACTGATGCACATTAGCATCTGGACGCCCGAGAGATCAGGCTAAGCCGTTTATCTAATTTGCATCAAACGTCTCACAGCTATTGTGTACTTATGTAAGGAATGATTAATCTCTTGTCATAATATTAGTTTTGTATTGGTCTCATGCTTATAACAACTGATTAGTTATATTCTATGCGTCTATTATCTTGAAAGGGTTGGTGAAGGTGAGAAAGATATTCTCTACGTTTTCTCTGTGAGAATGAATAGTCCAAAAAAAAAGTTTTTTTAAAGGAATTTGTAAAAATAAAAATATCCTTTTTACGTCAATTTCACCAAGATAGAAGAAGAAGACATAACCTAGACAGACAAACACTGAAATATGTAATAATAAATAAAAACATGTAAACTACTTCTCTAAGAGGAATTCCAACTAATAATCATAGCGTATTTCATTTTGATATCTAGCTAAACCTATAATTTTATATATTGGCTCTATTCCTGGAAACTGTAATCAAATTATTATATTATGAACATATTTCTATCAAATAATACCAAATAATATTTCGCAAGCTGAATGGGTCACGAAATAATAATATAGACATTTACTTATTGTTATGAGATCACATATGCTGTACCGTATAGATATTATACTATAAATTTGGATTACCCCGCAATAAGTTGCCGTCGCTAGTTCTGACATAAACAGTCTAGAATATAGATACTATGAGTGTAATAAGAGGTAGGTTTTATATTGAATTTGTACTTTGGATATATGAAAATAAAGACTACGCTGTAATTGATATCAGGAGAATCAATGAATATCGTTAAGAATTTCTATGATTCCATTAAAAAGCTTTAAGAATTTATGAACATGAAATGAGTATATTAAAACAAAGACCCACAAGCTTATATTAAAAGGAAAATTTAAACCACTATCACACTCTCCAGTCCAGTCTAAAGCGACGTCAACAAAAATGCACCTTGTAATAACATTTGGTTCTAGCCGTAGGAGTGTCCTCGTAGGCAGCGTGCGCGACCCAGATAGCTGGTACGCATCGCTGAACAGAAACTACGTGAGATTTAGCACTACTGGATATGAATAGGATAATGTTAGGAATTTTCTAGGTTTAAGTTGATGAAATAGGATGGTTTCAGTCTTGGCTAATTTAATATTCTGAGTGGCTGTGGGCAAAAAGCCCACATTTTTAATATTCTTAGGTATGTCGGTTAGGCTGTATATTAATAAAATGAGAGAAGCCGAAGAAGAACCTCATCCTTATTCAATAACTGTAGCGCTTAGCCATTTNTATGAACATGAAATAGGTATATTAAAACAAAGACCCACAAGCTTATATTAAAAGGAAAATTTAAACCACTATCACACTCTCCAGTCCAGTCTAAAGCGACGTCAACAAAAATGCACCTTGTAATAACATTTGGTTCTAGCCGTTTCGGAGTGTCCTCGTAGGCAGCGTGCGCGACCCAGATAGCTGGCACGCATCGCTGAACAGAAACTACGTGAGATTTAGCACTACTGGATATGAATAGGATAATGTTAGGAATTTTCTAGGTTTAAGGTGCTACATTAATGATTCAGGATAGTTTCTGTCCTGGCTTAATTAATATTCTGAGTGGACGCAGCGTGGTTGGTTAGGCTATGTAATATGCATATTAATAAAATGAGAGAGGGACCTCATCTTCAGTCAATAACTGTAGCGCTTAGCCATTTATTCTTTCACGTTTTCACAACCATAAAATTCATGATGTCGTCACATCTTTCTAAAATATCAGATCCTTCTAAAACCCTGCTTTGAACTGTTCTAAAGCACAAATTATAACGGAAAATTATACAAATGAACAAACAATTTAGTAACAGCCACATCAAGGCACCATATCTGTATATAACCGTCGTTACATCTCGTTTATACAGTCCTGCAACGAAACGTCTGGATAATTAAAATGCTCATGTGTTAGATTATGTTGCGCAATCCAACTCCAGCCGAGCTCGAAAACATATGTGTATTCTGGAGTAATGTGAGAGGTGACATTTTTGAAATTTTACTTCAAATATGACTCGTTTTTATGAAAGATTTATTCGTTTTTGTTTCGTTTATTTGGGAAATTGGGATGATAATTGAATAAATAAATAAATACTACTTCTTATTGAATTTTCTCTCTAGCTTACCTGAAATGTACCTATTGTTCAGTGAATCTCAATAAACACACTATGGGGCGCATTTAGGTCTTGCATTTTTTATGCTCAGGAGTACCTTATCTTAAGTATAGAAACGACTTCTATTCGCCTAATGTATAAGAACTAAACAAGTAAAATCTTATTTGTTTTCTTAGAAAAGTGGAACATTCGTTTAGTTTTATATAAATGAAATACATTTATGTTATTATTTTCGGTACTATTATCCTGTTATACCTACTCCAGTTTAAATCTGTTCCTTATTTTTCTAGGTTTGCACAAAATGGGCAAACAATGCATTGAAGTGTAGCTTAGGGAGCTACGTACAATATTTTACATGAACTCTTTCCGGCGACAACTTGATTATGTTCTCGTACTCTAGAGCTTTTCTTACTGATACTTTAGTTGTAGTATAAGATTCGCTTTAACGTGTTTTTCTTATTTCATTGTTTGATTTTTTCTCTTTTGGTGAATATTTAGTTTATTTGTAATACAATTATATTTTTAGTGTTCACAATTTATCTATTTAATCAGGGAAGAAAACACTTCGTATCTCCAAGTGAGAAAAAAACCCACAACTATTGTGTTTGCTGTAAATTTCATTCATTCTGTCTAATTGTCTTAAAATACATAAATATTTAAATTTCAGTAAGTAAATAACCAAACAGCCTAAGGCAATCTAATACAATATTAAAATATTGTAGCGTCCCAATTTTTAGAACATTTCTCAGTATCGATGGCGGTAGTAAATAACGAAATGCCTCTATTCGTCTCCAGGTACGGACATAAATAGTCTAGGCGGAACACGTGACGTGCGACCCCTTCCGGTGACTGAGTGGCACTTGGCAGGCACAATTGAATTGTTTTGGTTTACTTAGATTATAAAAAGGACTTTTACTTTTGGTATATATTTTTAATGTTAATTAGAATGTTTAATTTTGTATAATATTCGTATCATGTGTTGAGTTTTGCCATTCAACACGGAATGGCTCGAAAGTTGAGTACCCTGCTATATGACCCCTTTTTTTGTGTGTAAATGCGTTCTATCTATTGTTAGAAGAATTGTTAAATTAATTGCTAATATGCTGCAGGGAAATGAATATATGTATCGACAATGCTTATAGCAGTGGCGCTTCCACTCATCAATCAGCCTTTTAAAGTCCTTTGCTGGATATAATTCTTCCCTAATGTTCATCAGACCGTCCGGTCCTGCGCCCTTTAAACTCAGCGGGTCTCTGCTATTTTATTTAACTAAAAAAACTGTCTATATAGGCTTATTTAAATTAAATAAAATAGCACCTGTTACTCAATCTATTGTAATCAGAGATTGAATATTTAAACGCCCGAATCTGTATCGATACGATCATAATCGGTATAACTTACCCATAAATATTTTTCCTTTTTTAGACAGAGAGCACTTAGTGTTAGGGTACTCCGTTCCCCACTAGGGAATCTTTACGAACTTCTATCTAAGACTAGACAAACTTCAAAAAAATTCTTAAATAACATTTGAACTACAAAACATTTTTATTATTAAACTTACAGCATACATGCAAACTGGAACATATTTTAAGACAAAACTCCTTCATCCCCAGTTCTTCTAGACTCCGTTCAATTGGCACGATCCGATATTGTTTTTGTTGAATAAAACTTTCATCTACTACCGCGCATACTTACTCTCAATCATCCACTTTATTCAGGACGTGGCTCGAGTTTTAATCCCGAAGACAAATACGCCGTGTATGCTATTGCTACTTGCAGTGTAAAGTTTTGTAAACAAATTAATGCAATTTGACTGTATGGAGTTGGTGTATGAAGAAATAATAGATATACGTGTTGAGAATTTCTCATGCAGTTTTGATTTTTTTATAGCTTCACGCTTTTCTCGCTGTAGCTGGGTAGGCGGAGTCCTCATATTAACTCTATTGGCACACATGGTGCAACAATGATGTAATTGCATTTTAAAAATATTATGTCAATATAGTATGTGGAAAGTATATTTGTAAATTTTATTGCGTCTCCTTCAATATTTCAAAAAATGAAAATTTAAGTCACTGTTGCGTCAAATACGCGATGTGTAATTTAGAGACTCATTTAAATTCAAAATATTCTTAGGTAGACATTTGCATGCACTTTTGAATCATCGAATATAAAGCTAACACCGACCTAGAAGCAGTTCTGCTGAGAGGAAACTACTGATGCTAAACTTTATATAGAAATTACAATTTCTGTTTAACCTGTTAGCGTTCTTATTTAGTATCTCTCATGAGCCTGATTTTCTCGTTATATCTAGGATTATATTTGAATTAATTTAATATTAATAATTATTTCCGTTTCTGGTAGACCATACGTAGCGTTAAATTACTCCATTTAACACACAATGTCCCAAAAATTAGATGGAAAGTAGCTCTATTATGCGGGAGAAAGGGTCAAGGTTTTTTTTATTAATATATCACAACTTCCATGTTATTATAAGGATATAGTTTACTTGACCTAGAATACAAATCTATATTCTCTTCATCTGTACACGTCACAAAATAGATGAAAAATCCATTAAGTACGTTCTTTCACTTTATAAATAAAAAGAAAATTGTCCAAACAGTTTTTTCTATTATAAATCTTGTAGAGGACTTATTTCATTGGAACTGTTCTCGCTTTACTGAGTAGAGCTTTATTTGTTCAAAGAATTGTTTTGTTTTTATATACTTTGATAATCTTATTTGTGTTTATTTTTTGTTGTTTAACTACACCACCTATATATTGGAATTAGTTTACAATTTTGCTTAGTACTTAATACAGAGTGTCGTGGCGCAGTAGAACAGTAACGACTGCAATGTTTGTGGATTCGATATAAAAAAGACAGGAGTCTTCCTGTAACCGGAATTCAACTCAAAAGAAACGCAGTTTCTTAAAACTAGGTCCCAGGTTCTCTTTGTCTATCTTGGTATGTTCGGGATACAGCGTGAAGTTATTAAAATGTTTTTTAATGTGACCATATCATAAAAACTCTGCAAACGCAAATATAATTGCAGGAAAACTTATAAAATTGTAACATAAATCAATTTTATATATCCTTAAAAAAGTCTTTCTTTCTAACGTTCATCACCATTTAATTTTACAAGTATTTAGGAAACTCAAGCATGCATGAATATAAATACAATTATTCAAATAAGATTTCTGTTTCGTGTTCAGGGAGTTAGCTCACTAAATTAAGTAATTTTGTGGCCCTAAAACTGTCCCTTTGATGTCGATCACAGATGTAATCAAACGTACGTAACTAAGCCGAGAATTAGACCAGATTAAAGGTTAGCTCAAACTCAGACGAGAAAATTACAACAGTTTGCTGCTCTGGAGAAAATTAAAATTTCACTTTAAAACGAAAATATTATTATAGAAATTTCGTTTAAAGTAAATCAGGGAATTGTGATTTTAGGGATTAATAACCAGCAAAGAAGAAGTTGATTGAGAGAAGTTTTCGTGGGTGCATCATTCTGGAAATAACTAGATGATCTAAGGTCAATATTCATTTGTTTTCTTTTGAAAGGTTACGAAATAAAAATCAAATACTACTCGTATTTGATTTTTATCTCGGTGTGTAATTTAACACGAAGCTAAAAGGTAATGAAAATTGGATTACTATATAGTCTATTATTATTTATTTATTTTTAATGTTTTTGGACAGATAACATAATTAAAACTGAGACTGTAAAAGCGACTGATTGTAGGCTAGATCGAGGGAATGAAATAAATATTTAAATGTATATTTCCATTTCTTCGCTCTGGTGTTGAAGCAAAAAGCGCGGCGTTGAGTTCCTTAAATGTTTAAAATGATATCTTAAACTGGAAAAAGCATCACTGTATTATTTATGATAAATTTATTGGTAAACTCAAACGTTTATGTCATTATTTTCATGTTTCTTTTAATAGGTTCTCCGAAACAATGCTGTTGCTTCACTAAATCTGACATATTAAAAACACCATCTTTATGACAGCAATATAAAATAAAAAACAGCTTAACACTACTATATTATATTTCGTAACATAAAATAAACTTAGCAAGACGGTCTCTGAAGTGTAAAAATATGAACAATATTATGGAACATCCATTATTTCAAAGGGCTGTCACCCGACTAACTCTTTGTGTACAGGGCGCGGGCATAAATCAAAAACTCCAAATGACAACGGAACGGAACAGGTGTCAAAACTTGTGTTGCTGGTGTCACAAGGTTTGTGGGATGTAGAGAGGATAGTCTCATGGTTTTAGAATAAACCCAAGCTTACTCAAGATAATTTAAAGCTTTAAGTTAACTCGTATTTTATTTGTGTGTAAATTTTCATTTTTTTTCTATTGTGCAGTGCTATATTTTTTTTATTTTATTGTATATACATTTCATGAGAAGATTTTTTTTTAATTTCTACAAAAAAACAGCTCATAGTGGTGATAAAAACTAAAAATAATTCAACCGAATCAAATTTTAATAAACAATATAATGGTTACTATTACATTGATTTATGTTAAACAGGAATATAAGTTCAGAATCTATAACAATTTTGCTAATTAACACAAAGGCTGTCGTGGTGCAGTGGAACAGCGTCTTACTGTAAGCGCGACGGTATCAGTTCGATTAATATTTTCATTCACTGCTCTGGTCAGGCGACAACAGTGTGTGGAAAGTGGGGAACGGAATGTTTTGACACTAGACAGAACCTGCGATGTACAGTATACAGCGGCAAGCTAAAAAACTAAATCATAATTCTGTAACAACTTAAAATTGGTTACCCTACATTGGACATGAAATTTTTGCCCGCGTCTAAACTTTTCAGTTTTAGCTGGCCATATATTTAGATGTACGAGCAAAACACACTAAACAAGATTTATTGGTTCAATTGTGTTCCTATTTTCAAACTAGTGACATTTAGTTCATCAGCTTGTTGTCTTTGCGTAATAAAGAAAAAAGACTAAAAGATTTGTTTAATTACTTGCTTTGAAAATATAAGGTTTTATAGAAGGATCTAAATATTTGTCCTTAAAGATATTTAAATATAATGTGTGTATTAGATTCTTACTAGAATATTAATTAGATGATAATATCGAAAATAACAATATGATTGTTATTTTGATATATTACACAAGAAGACTTTTATTTATATTTTGACGAATCACTACCAAAAAAAATATTAATCTTTAATTAAAATTGATGACAATTTTTTAGTCTTCAATATAAAAACTAGAACAAAATAAACATAAACCAATAGATTTTGTCGACAAAATGTTGGTCCAATGATAGTTATTACGATTGGTCGAGCACAGATGCATATCAACGCGTGCTTGCTGATGTATCATTTTATTAATTAATATCCATTTACTAAATCCAATTTCGAATACTAAAATAAAATATTTTTACTCAAAATACCCGTACAGTAAAATTTGTTATAACATATTTTATTTATTTTTCTAATTGATAAAATTGAGGCAAATATATTATAACACTTGTAAATGTATTATGTTTATTTCAATTGAATTCCGTTAGACGCTATATCTCAAAATGAAAAAAAAAACTTGTAAATAGCTATGAAACAAGTAAGAGTCGCAAAATTTTTAAACAAACCAACCTAAAGTTGTATTAAAAAAACTATTTTTCAACTGATTTTCGTACGAGATCCTTTCGTTAAGACACTCCAACACGTAAGTGTGCTACGCAATGATATTATAATTATACTAATGTTTCAGGTAGCTTAATGGATACATTAATTATGTTGATATGAAATGTTAACTGTATATCTAATACAATAAGCGACCTCAGTTATTAGCTTATATTAAACTTATGGTTGTATAATATTAATGTGTAAAAAAAAATATTTTATTATTTTGTACAGTATTTAAATATTCTCATTTCCTCGCTTTGGTAACGAGGCAAAGCGCAGCCTTGAGTTCTGCCACTCAACACGAAATGCCTCGATAAATTCAGCGAAAAGTTTACGAAAGCTTTCCCCCAGTAGATATCGAACATTCAACGGTTGCGTTAACAGTTAGACCTTATGCCGTTGCACCACAACCGTCTCTAATATACTTAACTCATATTTATTTGTATTTAAATAATAAATTATTCTGTGGGAACTAGGAACAATACAAAAATCTCCCATTCTGACCAGTCACTTCAATAGATATTACATTCGAACGATCACAGACGTACATCAAAGCGGGGTTGGACAATGCATAGTTTAGATTAAGCATCGTTCGCTTAACACTGAGAATGGCTGGTTTGATTACTATTTGTAAAGTTGCCGATTTTGTTATGGTATTATTTTAAATATTTTATATTAATTTTTTTACTGAGGTTCTCAATTAATAATAATAATAATAATGCAGCCTCTGAGGGTATTTTCATGATTTTTATATGACCCTCCTCAAGTCTCGACCGCACTGTGTTATGAAGATAACCTGAGGTTACTTCATTTCAAGTTAAATCCCTATCATACACTCTCTAATAAAATTTTTACATAGTAATATTACTTTTAATAATATTATTTATACAAAAAAAAATATAATTTACATCCCATTCCCATAGAAAACATCTCTCAGAGCTCTTCTATACTCCGTAACCTCCCTATATACCAAATTTCAACTTTAGTAAAATAAATAAAAGAAAAGTTCATAAAAACACAAACAAAAGTTTTTAAATATATTAAATTTCTTGGAAATCGATTCAGCCATAAAAATTAGCATTATTAGCAAATAATAGATGATAGCATATAACATAACTAGCATGCAAACGGAAACCAAGTTTGAAGGTGAACGGTTTCATTAATTACTGCTCTCACGCCTGTCTGCAATTGCACGCAGAATTTCGGTGTTCAGCTTTGAATATATCTTTGATGGACGCCAATTGTCATTATTGATGCTATTTGGAAATTTTGTACGGATATATGATTTTTTTATATATTTGATTCTCGATTGTCTTCTTCTTCTTCCTGGCATGAATCCCGGCTATTGCCAGGGTCTGCCTTCCTAGTCAAACTACTCCACTTTGCACGANGGAACTAGGAACAATACAAAAATCTCCCATTCTGACCAGTCACTTCAATAGATATTACATTCGAACGATCACAGACGTACATCAAAGCGGGGTTGGACAATGCATAGTTTAGATTAAGCATCGTTCGCTTAACACTGAGAATGGCTGGTTTGATTACTATTTGTAAAGTTGCCGATTTTGTTATGGTATTATTTTAAATATTTTATATTATTTTTTTTACTGAGGTTCTCAATTAATAATAATAATAATAATGCAGCCTCTGAGGGTATTTTCATGATTTTTATATGACCCTCCTCAGGTCTCGACCGCACTGTGTTATGAAGATAACCTGAGGTTACTTCATTTCAGGTTAAATCTCTATCATATACTCTAATAAAATTTTACCATAGTAATATTATTTTTAATAATATTATTTATACATAAAAACATATATTTTACATCCCATTTTTACCCGTTCCCATAGAATCTCTCAGTGCTCTTCTGTACTCCGTTTTCTCTTCATATACCAAATATCAACTTTTTAATTCTTATAATTTCGCCTGTTTGTTGTCTTTCAGTTAAATAAATAAAAGAGTCCATAAAATTACACACAAAAGTTTTTAAATTATTTTTTAAAGCATTTCTTTTGACAGTCCGTAGCGACATCACAGATTATATAACTAAAATCATAGCGTTAGTCTATGGCTAGGAATTATAGTACTAAAATTTAAAAAGTAATAATTTTCTTTACAAATATATTAAATTTGTTCGAAATCGATTCAACCGTAATAGTAAAAGAAACAGTTTAACATTAGCATTATTAGCATGCAATTAAATAGATAACTAGCATGCAAACGGAAACCAAGTTTGAAGGTGAACAGTTGCATTAATTACTGCTCTCACGCCTGTCTGCAATTGCACGCAGAATTTCAGTGTTCAGCTTTGAATATATCTTTGATGGACGCCAATTGTCATTATTGATGCTATTTGGAAATTTTGTACGGATATATGATTTTTTTATACTTATATTTGATTCTCGATTGTATCCTGATATATAGTCTAGTAATGTTTTTAATTTGTTAGTAAGTTTTGCTAGTTTCAATATTATGATTCATACCGATATTACAGGGGCAACAAATGACGGAGCTAAACGCCGTTCTTTTTAATGTACTTTTTTTTGTACCAAAATTCATTTAAATATAAGTGAAGCCATAATATAATCTATTCATGTTTATAAATGATATAAGCTATTCTTTGATTACATTTAAACATTAAATATTAGATTTAATATTTCCATTTCCTCGATCTAGTAACAAGGCAAAACTTGGCGTTGAGTTCAACCACTGTATACGCAATGCCTCCAAAATCTGGCGAAAAATGGGGATCAAAAGTATCTTAACGGGAGTGTCTTAACACCAGGTACCCAGGTTCCCTGTGCCTAGAAAAAACAATCAGTTTTTCAATGGTCGCGCATAGAAACTGTACCACTGCGCCACGACGAACTCACTTATTACAGGTACCTAGGTAACCTTGGTGTATGAAAACCTAGGTGTAACCTAGATATGTGAAACCTAGGTAACCTAGGTACTCGTATATTCGTATAAGGTTGAAATAGTGAGATAGCAGCTCTGTCAAATGAAACACATTTCTGGCAACAATAAACAACGGTTAGTTAACATTGCTCACTGATTGGAGTACATTACAAACGAATTCGGCGAGTAGGCTTTGTTCGACTGTCACTACTGTCAACTTACTTTATTAGGCTGTGCTATTACTGCAAAATTGATGATTTACGTCCTTTTTGATTAGATTTTCCTTTTTAGATGTTTTTTTGTAGATTCTGTACTTCTGATTCTGATCTCTATTCTCTCAACCTATCCTCATATATGGGACAAGGCGTGAAATAAAACATCACAGAGTGTAATTTCATTTTCCTATCCCAGTCCAGCTAAAAAGTGTATTAAAAATCTAGCATAACAGGATTTCAAATCCGCAGCTCTTGGAAAAGGTCCATCCGCGCTGACCACTGAGCCTTCCGTTTAAATCCCGCTATAGTCAAATTTCTAAATGCGAATCAATACTTTAAAAATGTTTAAAATAACAAGAAATATTAAGAAGATTCTTTGCTTTATTGTATTATTAAAAAAAACAAAACAATTAAGCCATTAAAAAAAACAAATTTCACAGCCGTTTTAAACCATTTTAAGAGTAAACGTTTAAATCCATTCCTCAATATAAGTCAATTAAGTAAATCTTGCGTCGCGTCGGCTGCAAGTGTGACATATGGCCCTCGTTGAATTTCAACATGAAACGGAATAGTTCGAATATATTTGCATAAGATGTGATTCTATTATGTAAGATGCAGCTTCCAGAAATCAGTGTGTCTGTCGTGTTACGTAACATTTATATGGAACACGTTTTTTATTATTTTACGTTTCGGGAGGAAGAAAACAGAATATACAGAGGGTGGTGAGTTTTTCTTATTTTAAAAACACGCCAGTACCGCCGAACATTTCTAACATATAAAAGAAGTTAGACAGGATTTTTTAAATTGTATATAATGATTGCTTAAACTTAGAAAGGAATACCACATCGGCATAGGCTCTCGTGCCTAAAGAGTGCTTTATGTTACTCGGAAAGCCATAAACTAAGAACTGAACTAACTGACTGCAATGTGATCGAAACGTTGAGTTTCCGAAAATGCAATACAATAATATATGCGATTAATCCTCAAATAAATTCTTTGAGGATTAATTTTAACTAAGCGCGACAACTGATTCGATTTACGTTTCGAATCACACTCGTCGCTCTAGTAATAAGACAAGTCGCCGATTTCCTCCACTTAACACGCAATGTCTCAAAAGGCGAAAAATGAGGAACGGAGTGTCTTAGCACTAGGTTCTCTCTACCTATCCTGCTTTATACGAATATAGGATTCAGCGTGAAAACAAAATAAATTACTCGTAATATACAACTTGTACGAGCATAACTGCATTCAACGCTCGTGTCGCAAAAACTGGTTAATTTCAACACAAAGAACCAAAAGTTTAGTTCACAAACCGGAACTACAAGCAAATTGTGTTTAGCTTTTTAACTTTATAATTAGGTTCTATTAAGCTCTACGTTTTATATGACAATTTGCTTTATATGAATTTATTGTTTTGTGTTAATTTTTAGTGTAATATAATTTGAATGTAGATGGGGGGCAACTATTTTAATATAGATTTTTAACTTAACTCCAGTATCTTTGATAGTGTGTTTTCGTTACTACTACTGTTTTGTGTTTTGAAGGTCTACTGAGATCTCTCCTTACCTCTCTTACCACTCATTTTTCCATGATAAGTTTTTATTGCCATTTTTTCATCACTCATTCATTCGAAGTATCTAAACCACCTCAGCATGTTCTTCTTCATTCTCAATGCAGCTAAGGCTCCGTTACTCCTGTTACCAACAGCAATACGTCTTTCCACATCCATCTCGTATCTTCCATCTCTACTGAATATACTTCCCAAATATACCATTTCATTCACTTGTTCTAATATCTTACCATTTACCAAGATCTTGCATTACGTCCTTTCTTCATTTCTTTCAAACATCAGAACCTTAGTAATTCTTGATTAAGTAAATATAAATTCAATTGCCTAATTCGATCTAAAATTATAAAATGGATAACATATATTATTTCCCACGCGATGCATTATGACTATTTCGTGTAATGTTAAATATTAGTGACGCGAAACAACAAATTTAATTAAAACACCCGATCAGTCATCAGAAACTAATGAATAGGCGCTGTCTGGTTACATCTCACATTAATTACGCTAAACTAGAACGTTGATATTAAATAATTTAAATTGTATTTGTATTGTTATTTTATTCTGTTAGGTTTCTTTGCTGTTTGCGGCGTCCAGTTCCGCGATCGTTCATTGTTACAATTTGGGCAACAGCCGTCATGCGACGGTTGTGGATTCATTCAATCCCCACTCGAGGAAGTGAAATATTTATTTACGTTTATNACACTAGGTTCTCTCTGCCTACCGTGCTGTGTGCGGGATACAGCGTGATGTTTGATGTTAATATAAATTCCATTTTCTTTATTATTTAGGTATTTAAGAAAAAATATAAGCTTGCTAAGAACAATATAAGAAGCTATAATTAATCAATATAAAAATATAAATATTGCTTCTGCATTTTAAACCTTATGCTTTCGTCGTAAAGTTTAAAATAATATGTCATAACGACGAAAATTATAGCTTAAACGACGTCTTATTCCCCAATGACTTGTGTTTTTCGTTTTCGTTTTTCGATTGAGCAGTATGCTGTTGGCCA